>JAQGAP010002492.1:0-14952 GCA_034697805.1 Orchesella bifasciata | reverse complement strand
TAGACTTTTCATATTACATTGAATAGGTGTAAGTTTCCACTAAAAGTGTTTTCGATTCTACTAGGGGGATATTCCTGACTGCAAAATCATGAAATGTTGGGTTCCACGGGAGGAAGGTGGTTGGTGGATCTATAGCTTGGCACCAGTGGACAATTCACCATGTGGGGTCGAAAATGTATGGATATAAGTACCTCTAAGATTGCAAAGCACGCGTTTTTTCAATGTACTATGCATATTTCATATAAGCTAAGTTTAAACGTATCTATGTTCCCCAGCGTTGCTTCCGAGGTAGATGTCGTAAACCAGGCTCTCTAATTAGAAATGTTGGGGATGGCCGCTGTTTGAGAGCCACTGATCCTTTCCAATTTACGGCCCCGATTGAGCCAGCAAACTGCCCACAGTAAGTAAGGCTTTGAGAGCTTAATTTTTAATCTCTAAGTAAGAACTAAGTTCATACGTTAATTATAATTAAATCTCACAGACCAGGAATTCCGCTTGATCGCTTCGTGATTTCTGATGAGGGTATTGGGAAAACGCTCGCCACCCCTTGGGGAACACGAGATGCAACAGAACAGGGTGAAAAATGCATTTACACAGGTAATGAAGAAGGAGGTATAATGACAACTGATAAATGCAACCCTGAAAACTCTTGGCATGGATGGGACTTCATTGATGTCGGAAATGGAGAATTTCTAATTTCTCACCGGGTTACAAGTAGATGCGCGAAACCGGATGGAGCTAACATAAGAACTTATGCAAACTGTAATAGAAATGATCGTAACATGCTTTGGAAGCTTGAGTAAACGATTCAGTTTTGCATCTAATTTATCATAATTTTTGTTGACAAACCACCAGTTAAATTGTCATTATCATAATAGTATATGGTGGTTATTTAATCAACCAATGTTTTATGAAAAGTGTCTAGTTAACATATGGCTTAAATCAGTCGAATAATTCATATGAAAATAAGTATCACTTAGAATGTAATAAAACTGTTAGTATCTCAAGCATTCCATTTCTATACATTGTCTTAATTTGCAGCATCCTTATTTATGTGGGTCAATTCTGGCATATGAATCTAAATCTCAACAAGGCAGCATAATGGATGTGTTTATGTAGCTATTTGTATGTACATGTGTAAACGTGACAGTCATTGCTATTCTCCTCATAGAACATAAAGTGGTTTTCAGGAATCTTACATTCTTCCCTGATTATTATCACCAAAAGTTTTACGAGCTGTTTTTGTGGCTGTGGCAGGGCAGCCCTGGTTAGAATTAAAGAACAAAGTATGTTGATGGTCCTTTAATTCGGGCATGCAACTCCGAACGATACAGAAAGAAGCGAACCTCGGTATACATTACACTCAGTTTCGAGTTGACTCCCAGAGAGTAAGAGGTGCAGGCAGATGACAAGATGACATGTTCTTTTTAAAAGTCCCTGAATAATATGATATCTGTAAGATTCTGTTAAAGTATTTGTACACCAACTTCTTTTATTCAATCAAAGCAAGGGTGAGCCTTTGGAACGGAATGAGCATTTTAAATCGTGAAGTAACGACCATGAGGCAAGATTTTGAAAGGAGAGACCCTACATTTCTAATTCAGTTATTCTCCCTCCTCTCCTCCCTTTTTCTTTTTAGATCACACAAGAAAGAATGGAATGCTCTACATTTTATCTCTTTCACTCATTCTTCTGGGCTCCGTTCCCTTCCAAGATTTTTAATATCAACGGTTTCGATCTAGATTCAAGTTTCATTCTCCAAAAACACAAAATATGTTCGTGAACGTGGCCATGTCAAAAGGGAAAACCGAGTGGGCTTCGTCACCCAGAACTTTGCAGAGCCAAGGCGAAATGCTATAAACACACCTGTAGGCCAGGTGCATGTATATTAACGATCAGTACGGTACGCCAAGTTATACGGTTTGATGTGTATTATAGCGTACCATGTGCATGCTCACTCAGTTTTTTGGAATAGAATCGCCGTAAGAAGAAGGGTGCAACAGTAAAACGTAATGTATTATTATTCAATCCGGTCGACAATTTTTTGACCATAGCAAATACTTTGGTGAACAACACAACACACAAGCAACGGTGGTTGAAAGAAGGAAGGAAGGAAGGAAAAGAAGGTGAGGTGAAGCCAAAAGCAAGTTAGCTATGAACATATTAGGTACACATACTAATTTATAACGGTCGCATTATCCTCATAATAAACCTTTTTCCCCGAGGAGTTTACGTAAAAGCACTATGTTATTATCTTCATTGCTCACCGTCGGTCGGTCTGTCAGCCTGCCTTCTATATGGGCCTCTCGCTCCAAGATATTATATGCGAGCGGAATGCACGTTTTGAACTACTTTTTTTCTTTTTACTGCCTGTGGGAAAAATTTGGATTATATAATATAACTTGGCTTAAATTCGACTTATGCATGAAATGAAAGGTATACCATAGAAATTCGCCTTCGAAAGGAAAAGAGCAGAAAGGGTCCTGAGGAAGCACATCACATCTCTTCTGCATTGCTTTTCAATTCTTTCACTCACCCCGGCCCTTCCTTCCTTCCGTCCATCCGTCATTCCGCTTTTGTCCTCAATGAGCTCCCTATAGTTGTGTGTTTTCTTAAAATGAAATTTCTGCTTTACTTTTAAACGTTCTCTTTAAAAAAATATGGTAGCAGTTCTGTTGCTTCTGCTCTAGCATCTTTCGTGCAGTACCTTTAAATCAGTACCAAAGAACAAGTTGAGAAACACTTTTAAAAGGAAAATCCGTGCTAGAAACATATCACATCGCCAACAAGAAAAAAGGTGAGGTGAGCTAGGGCCAGGTCGGGGCACGCGACAAAAAATTGAATGTCTTTGAGAATAATAGAATAAAAATTCAAAGAAAAATACTGAGAGAACAGCAGCGGAACATGAATTGCATCACATTACAATTACATACATCCTACTTCTCTTATTGCCAGTCATTCTTTCAATTCCATTTTCTTTCCATTCATTCTCTCCTCTCATTCATTCATTGGGAGAGATAGTCAACCCCAGATTTTATAAAACTTTTCCTCTCACCCTTGACAAGGGGTCTTTGCTCCTTCAACTCATGATAATCAAAAGTCTTGGTGAACATTTGAACGTGTGTAGTAGAGTTTGTATATATATATCGCTCTTCGTGGTAGTGAAGATACTCTTGTATAGTAAATCTGATCCGGAATTTCACACGCATATTTTTTCTCATTTTTTCTCGCACTTCGTCTTATTTACTAGAAACGTAGGGTCGTATGTATCTAATCGCATGCAACAGATCAGAGATGATGTTCTTATTTAAAGGGCAGCCATGTAACCTATATTATGTGCATGCGGACATGACACACATGTAATATATATCTTTTTAATCAAATGCATATGAATGGACGGATCTGTTTGCATTCTGTAGGTTTTGAGAGGAACAACATAAGATACGATTTTGATACAGTTGATGCTCTCAACTTGAAGCAAAGAGTAACAGCTGGATCAAAGGAAAAGAAAAAAAAATCAGCTCAGGTTTTGTATCATGATGATGATGATGAGCTGATAACCGATAAATGGAAAAAATATATTGTTTTGCATTGCCCTTTTCCCTTTTACGTGACCGTACCGTACTTCCTTTTTTAAAAGTCTCATAGATTCTGAAAAAACGGACAAGAAGGATATTAGGTATGTATACGTATCTCCGCCGTCGTGAACGAAACCAATATATCTTATCCCTTTTTTCAAACTTTATCCGAAAAACGGTTGGGCTGACAAATCTTATTGAATGGTGAATTATGGACATTGGTGGAGTTGCGCTAGGAAGATTTCTGACAGTCATCCAATACTTTCGGTTACGGAATGATATAATGATACAAAAGGTACAACGTGGGATATATTTTTTTCTTTGCATCATGCATGTTTGGTCCGAGTGATCGGGAATTTAAAGATTAAAATGCAACGGAGTAAATCAAATCTAGAGAACTCTTGTATCGTATCCCAAACTTAAAAATCCAAGGTACTTTTCAAATATCCAAATCCAAAGCTGTGAAGAGAAAAAAAAGTAAAGAAAAACAGAAGCAACAAGCAGTGGTGCGGTATATTGCAATGGAATATATGGTACATGAATGTAAAATGAAATTGAAATACAATCAATAGAAAATGCAACAACAACACAATAATAGAATCGAAACCATATGAGAGAGAGTGAAACTCACAATCAGGAGAGATTTAAAGTTTCTTTTGAAAGAATGAAAATGAGAGTGACTATGTAACTGACAACACCAACCAACGTCAGCGCATGCATAAATCCTACCAACAAACGGCTGGAAAATCTGTTTGTAATGCAGTGTAGTGTTTTGCTTTCATTTTCTGTTCTTGAAGAGGTGCAATGTTTGATGTTAGCAGTTGCATTTTTATTCCCGTAAAAGAATGGAAATATGGAGTGACAGAGATGATATAGGGACAAACAAACGCATATAAGACGGTGGTGTATCTATAATGGTTATGGTTGTAGCAACAGGCCATTCTCATACTGAGGTTTACACACAAGTTTACAATCTAACGATTCACTGCCTTCGTCTGCTTACCTTAAATCATTTCCCTATTGTTATTAAACGCACACTAATGATATGCACTCATTCCTACCTTTTCAATTCACACAATGAAGAACTGAGAAAAAATAGGAGTTGATGATGAAGCTGAGGATGAGAGAGGAATTCACAATTGGAATATCTGGAGCAAACCGAAAAACGAATAATAATGCATGCTTATATATTCTTTCTGGAGCATATTATTGTGTATATCCGTCCCTCGTTCTCGTTATATGACAATTACAATGTACACACGGATTTATTGAAATGAAAACGTAATTCTTCCAACAAACTTCCTTGTTCCTTTATGTTTTTCGCTTCCAGCTTCACCTTAACGTTTTCTGCCAAGCCAAGCCAACTTCTTAATCTATAATCTACTCAGGAAGAATCTACGGATCAAAGCCAAAGCCAACAAACATCAATTTATGTGAAATGAACGTGTATGCAATAATGGATGCACCGTATAGTAGAATGAATGCAATTTGATGTTGGCTGATGTTGCATCGTCATCCTTTATAAAATAATCAGACATCCTGCGGATTCATTTGGTAACTTTACATTACTTATTATTATTGCCATGAGCTAAGCAAACCAGCAGCATGCCAAAGAGCTCCAAGAGTGAACCATTATGATTAGCACAGTAGTGAGCTGAGCAGAGGCATCAACAGTCAATGAGCACATTAGGTTTGTGTTATATAATATTGCATTATATCTGACGCAGCTATCGCATCCCCTTCATCTTCTTTCTCTTTCTTCTTCTCCCTTTCTTTCCTTCTCCTTTCTAATATATTCCCTCAGATAAAATTACCTGCTTAACAAGTCGGTCAAGTTTAAATAGAGCCACTCAGTCAGATAAAAAGTACAAGTTCACATTTCACAGTGTGACTCCCATCACATTCATCACAAGCTCAAGTTTATGATGATTGGAATGTCTGTCAAAAAGTAAAACAGAGCTTGAGTCCTCCATGTTCTCGCCCTTGTTTCACTTCCTTCCTTCCTCATTCCGGTTTCATTAACAATGTGCATAATGTAATTGTTGTGTGATTGTTAACTGCTCTGTATTATTATTACCTGCATTCTTATCCTCTGGGAGCCTTTGTATTTAGAAGTGTACCCAAACCTAAAACTAAAAGCCAGGAAGGAAAGGGAAAACCCAGAGATGAAGGAAGAATGAGTAATTCATAAAGGCAGAAAGTGATTCTTTGACTTGATTTGCATTTACCTTAGGTTGGACTGGACCTACTGGTATTATTCTCACAATCAGTTGGGTTTTTATAATATTCGCTCTCACAAAAAAAGCACTTACGGAGCACATGCAACCACTTAAGTCATGTAATTTTTACAAAGTAAGTATGAATCATTTTCTACATAATATTCATCATCATCATGTTGATCAACACGAGGAAACCGGTAGTTGTAAGTCATACGTGCATACATAAATACTCATAAGAAGACAAACTCGGTGAACTGGACTGGGCTAAAAAGCTTGTTCCGCTGCTCTGCTCTCTCCCCCAAGGCTCAATTTTTAGAAAAGCAAGCAAGCAAACTGCCAACCCCCATCATTATGATTATTACCGAATTTTTATTACGTTTCAGGACAACGAGTTCCATTTTGTGATGTAATGTGGGATAAATAATATCATACCCTTTGGCCCACATTAAACCGATTTTATTGCTGTACTCGCCGGCAGGTTGATCATTCATCTCTTGTCATGTTGATGCTGTGTTACTCACTCTCTCTCCCATACAATATGGTAGCTATAAAGTCAAAAAGTCAAAGTCCGACTGATAGCATTATGCAAACATTGAACATTTTTTAAAAGAATCTGATTGTGATTGTTGGCCAGCAAATGGCTGCCTCAGGAATTTCCATTTGGTTTGGTTTTACTGCTTCTTTTCCTATTCAATCATGGGCATTGTATTCTTCCGCTTGTGTGTACCGTACTTTTGGTGTTTTTGATTCATTCAACTTTTACATCAGATAAGTGCCTTTGTGCGCTAGCTTGGCTGCTGCTGCTGATGGTGACTTTTGGTGATTTTTTTTATACATTTGTGAGTGTGTAGGCAGAGGAAGGCTACTGGGTAGTAGTAGTGATTTCACTATCGGATAAGTACGGATGCATAAGCACTTCATGAAAAAAGAGTGGTTGCTCTTGCTGCTGTTAATCAGAAGGACTGTCGGTGGAATGTCTAATATGTCTTGTACAAACATTACTGAACTTTTGTGACCATCGCACATTGCATTAGTAGAGAATGAAAGGGGTGGTGAAAATATTTCTCGAATCAAAAATATTAAAGCTGAAAAGTGTATGCGGTATCATGCACTGGCCTCTTTTAACCCCCAGCAGTACATGCATAAACAATACGAATGGCAATAAAAGAAACAGTGAGTAAAGATCTACAGGTCAAAAATTTTATTGCTCTTATAACAGTCAGTGGCAAACAGACAGCTGCTAATTTCCTACGTACACACAACACACATGCATGTAAAAAAAACTGAGTCCATATCCTACACAAACATTTACAATTATCTCCTCCATCTCATTTCATTCCATCAGACAAAAAAAACCCTCCTGGTTCTTTCGCATATTTGAAAAATCACTTACAAATAACATTGCTATTTACTATTTACGAGCGTTATGCATGCCATTGACATTGGTCCACAAAGTAATTTCAGTGATTTTCTCTCCTGAATTGCATTACATACATACAACATTGCACTAGTCTCGCCTCAACCCTGCTTTTTTAATAATGTTTAGCTGTTAATTCTACAAAAGCATTACTTTCCAAGCTCAAAATCATATAAGAGCAAGTCGACATACATATCTCATACCAGCATAATTAAAGTTTATCCCCTTCTGACCAAATGTAGGCAAACAGATGAGAGAAGAGGTAAAAGACGGTTGAGAAAGAAAGCGAAATAACTTTACTATTTACAACCATTTCATCCATCTATCCCCAGCAAAAAGTTCATAACATTATAGTTTATGAATGTTTGTTGTGTACACACACCCAGTATTTATGGCTTATTACTTACACCACACCAGGAATTTAAAAAGGAGAGAGAATTATATTGAAGCAGAAAAACTAGCTAGTGCTACTTAAAAATATTTTTAACGAAAAAAGTGTGTAATGTGTACACAGAGACACAGCCAAACTAAATAGGCTCAGAGGTGTTATACCCAGACGCTGGTCTGGTGAGAACCTGTCAGAAAAAAAACTATTTGAATCTCACTGACTACTTGAGCAGTGTATTGGAGGTGCACCGTAAACTCCCAAAATCGGAAGTTGTTAAAGGCGAGCATAATCTCAAACTCATCTAATCTTACAGGAGCCCAGCCTTTATTGAAGATGAATGCATGCAATCTCCTCGCTCATTCACAAGTTTTAAATTATTTCAATTCCTCAACGTGATCGGTGCACTTGCATATTATTAAAGCAGCCAAAAATAGCTAATGCCTTGTTAGGTTTCATCATATTATGCAATGGGATGTAATGCATGTACAGTTTTTTTGTGCTTAAGTAAATACAACAGGTAGTAGATAGAAAAAAGACAAGTAAAGCCTTCGTGGTTTGGTTTGGCTTGGTTTAGTTAATACTTTCCATCCAGATAACAAACTCAACCGCCTCATCTCGAGCTGAAAAGAAGGGAATTTAGAGGCAGTGCTAATAAGTGAATGGATTCTGAGGAAGAAGAAAAGAGTTGAAGACGGAAGAAAGGGCTACTGACAGACACGCATTACTCCGAGTAAAAGGAGTGGTCACAACCTCATCATCATCATTCTTTCTAATGAAAGGAAGGAAGGTGAGTATTTTTATCCTTTGAATATTATATGGGGAAGATTAACATTCATAAAAAAAAGTTTTGAAGAAGCATCTTTCCTTTGTCAGCCTCATCTTTTCCTCCTCTATACTCCAATAGTTATTTATAACATTCTAACTTATAAACAATTTCAATTATTGTGAAATCTATTCAAAACTAAGGTACAAGTACACTTGAAGTCTTGCAACAATAATCAACTAAAAAGCGTAATACAATGGGATATGACGTGAATAGCAGATGTTCACAAGAGAAGAGATAAGAGAAGAAATTAAAGGGCCACCTCCTTTTGCGCTTTTATCATGAAATGTATGGAAAGGGGTGTACATTACAACTTGAGTTGTGAACAAATTTCCACATAAGATGCGTACTTATTCTGCTTACATATGCCTTATACAGTCATTCTGTCATCTAATATGTATGCTCTGTTGATGATGAGAACCAGAAATTCCTTCCTACTTCATTCCAATCCAACGCAAAGCAGCGAATGAGGTCCTGGGAAATATTCAAATACAAAAGATTTTCCAGTACAGTCTTCCAAAAGAAAAGTCAATGCATTCCAGAATATTGTGTTGATGTTGTTGCAAGAAATATTTTTGTTGAAGAAAATGTTGCTGACAATAATAGCAATTTTTTGTACATGTTATAAGCTACATAATCTATGGTTTTAAATACACTTGTCATGCCGTCTAATCATGTAATACATACTGTGGTTTAGTTTTCCTGAATAATTTTTTAAAAATATGCGTTAATACATGGCTTGATTAGGTCATTCCTTAAGGCTTCACCCAAAACTATGTAAAGTAGAGACTTGGAGCTCCGACTTGTGTGCATATTATGATAATGAGTTGACGATGAGATCCTTTGCTCATGACTTGGCTGGATGACTATGACTCTTCAGTTTCAGTCTCATCTCCGCCTCATTTTCCTTCCATTTAAGTAAAGGGTATCTCCGCCCGGATCTTCCAATTTAGAAGGGTTAATATTCTGATTTAGAGCAAGTTAAAAGGAGCGATGCGATAGCTTATTTCTGAGGGGAAAAGATCTCGTGAACAATCTTCCTCTGTCTTGGAGCATGATAGTATATGATATCCAAAAAACGCTGATATACTCAACTCTTGCATGCAATGCAATCTAAAATGTACGCGATCATGCCCTTGCCTGGCGCTACGCTATGTCTGCATATTAGTTAGTGCAGGACTTGAGTAATCATGCGTACAAAACCAAGTTTCATTTGTTTGAGGGCTTATGATGCTTTCAGCATTAATATTTCATGCACTTCCCCATTCATATTGTCTACATTACATGGATGGAGCACCGGGGTTATTAATAAATATAGCGTAATAATGCATCTTTATGTATGAGAATGGTATAATGACGGCGATGATGATGATGGTAATGACGACGATGAGCATGACTAAGAAGAAGGAAAAAGTGGGCCTTGGAAAAAACCGAAACATTGCATGGGACTCAATATTGCTATGATTATGATGGATATTTTAGGTATCATTGACCGTGTACACCATTATAAGTGATGTTCGTATATTCGTTCTATTGTTTCTGTGTGCGGGCTCTCTCAATGTGCTGTGTATAATGCGGCTCCGCTCACCTGAAGCAGGTTCCTTGAGTACCTGCCGAGATTAGAAATTCGTGCGTTTTGTTTTAAAGAGAAAAATGATATGGTGTAACGACACGGTGTAGCTCCATTGCCCTTTAATGTATTCTTGTCGTCCGCCATCTCATTTTCTTCTTATATATCATAATAATATAATGTATAGGAGATCATGATGATGATCATCATACCTTTGGGATTTTTGTTTTTATATTTATTGCCTATTTTTAACATGCCATGGCATGTGCATGGAACTTGGTTCATTATTGAATATAAAAAATGTAATGTATTCAAACATTTTTATTTATAAATAGACACTCTTTCCTTTCTTTCCAACAAAAGTCGTGATGAGCATGGAGGATGATTAGAAAAGAATATCTGTGAAACTGAAGCTTTATGAATTTCTTTTGAATGGGTATAAAAAGTATTAGCTCCTTTCTTGCGTGATCAACTTAAGATTTTGGAGAGCCAGAATTATGCATATAGTTTATCGTATCGCATACCTCAACTGTCCTTTTGCATTTTATGAGGTTGATACGGTGTAGATACGATGCACCTGCATTTTTCCACAGATTATGCATTCTTATTATTCTTCCGAAAAGGCAGATGAAGATGATGACGACTCCACCTATTCAATGATGCATTTCATTGTGGTTTAGTAGTTGCGTTGTGTGCAACATAATGCAATTCAAGACAGGTGCCTTCTTCTTAATTCCAGATTCTGTGCCCATTTTCAATGCATTTTGATTTTGAAAGTGATGCCAACGGACCAAAAAGCCGTTTATCTCTCTTTTTTGCTTTCTCTAAACTGGAATAATACCAAGATTTTATTTATAAGCCGGTATTCTATCATCCATCTTTTCCAACTTCATCCACCTAGTAAACTTTACTCTTTTATCCAGCGAGTTACTTCCTTAAGCAAGATATTCTTTTTTTCCAGTTCTGTTAATAGACAGTAATAAAAAACTGTCCAAATGATGCCTTGCGGCACTCAAAATTCCTAATGTTACGGATGTAACAAGTGTGTACACAAAGATAAAAGGGGAGAAAATACGTACGTCTGATGATAGTTTGCGGACATGGATGTATGCGCATCTACAAATTCATACGCTTTAAAACTCCACTTTTTTCTTCCTCTTCGCTAGGCCGAGTGAGTGTTTGTGTGTGTGCGGGAATCATTATTATTACAATGCCACAAAAAGGAATCACAAAAATACTACGGCTGATAATAGTAATATGCCGTCGAGAGTACAGGTGCATTTTGTAAAGACTTATTTTGGAATGTCGTCCTTACGTTTTCTTTTGAGAAATATTTTGATATGCACTTGTTTACTACGTGATATAAAAAGTGTACACTTTTTTGAATATATATAACGATTTAATATGTTTGGCTGGACATGGATTCTGGGCTGACTGGAGATGAGATGAAATGCGTAAGTCAAGCAACTCTTAAAAGACGCTCAATCTCTCGGCACGTCTTCTTCGATGTGTAGTGTGTTTGTTGTGTTTTTCTACCTTCAAAAAAATGACGGAGGACCTCACACGCACTCGGGATTCCGGCATCATCATCAGCACAATATTATTCCAGTACCAGACTTTTGACTGGACTGGCTACTCCTACCTTTCATAAAGTATATAGATATATGGGACGCACTTTTTAGAAGGGAACCTTTTTATATAAAATTTCCCTTTTTAGCTTTTTCTCCAGGTAGACCACTATCTTCCTGATTATTGGGGTTTGTATCTTATAGGGTGGTTTGTTTGTGGGTGAGTTGAGTGAGTGAAGAGATGATAATGATGGGAATAATCTGATGATGAAGATGAAGTTGATGATGATGCTATATTGCTGCTGTAGTTTGACTTGGCTTTGTGTAGTATTTGTTATTCATATCATGATAATATAAAAAAAATATCCCAGCAATGCAAAGCAAAGTTATTATGTTTTATGGGGAGACTCCAGAGTGAAGTCATAACATATCTGGTACAAGACCTTTGGCTACAATTTTTCTCCCTGAGTACCAATCCAATCTTCATTTTGTTTGGGTTCATTTGTTTTCATCTGACATCATCATCTTCATTCTGGAACTTGTAAGATGGTAATAATGTGTACACACATGGATTGCATATAATCTAATCTCCTATACAATATATTATACCCTTGTTTCGAAGCCATACGTTGTTTGAGGTCGAAGTGTCGGTGGTCGTTGAAGGACGTAAAAATGTCCTGAATATATAAACCTCTGACTCCAACCATGTTCTCCCAAAGATATAAAAACACTGAAGAAAATTCATTTTCTACCTGTTTCTTTCCCCCTTTCTTTTCTCCGTATTTGGGAAACACACCTTCTCCATGTCTCTCTAGCTCTTGTTGTCTATGATTATTGGGTAGCCTCTCTCCAGTCGCCGTACATTTTACATTCATTACACCTGAGATGCATATTACTTAGCACAAAACAGAAAAAAGTATATACGAATCTGCTGGTTAGGACTGCCAACCGTAAAACACCCGGCTTGACTAGCAAGTTTTTTTGGTTGTTACTACCGTAGTTTTATTTTACATTTTAGTGTTGCTTATATAAATACGAACGTACGTGCATCCACCAAAATCTTGAAGATAGAGTATTTGTTCATTTTGGGGTTATGGAGTCATTGTGAATGTCTTCTGTCTGTTTTGGGAGATTTGGAGGAGCATATAAATATCTTGGGCTTAGCAAGCTAGTAGTAATAGTAGTTGTCTTATCATCTCGGATGGGAATGGAACGGAGTACGTGAACAAGTCACTTTTTTTTCAGTGCCACATATTGCACTACATTATTCTCGTTCTCTAGCGTAGTATTATGGTACAAATACAGCATTCCTACGATAAGATACACATTACCTCACCTTACCTCTTGGCTATAATAATATGCTCGTCGTAAATTTGACTGGCTTGTTCTGACTCTCTGAGGCACTATTACATTCAATATTACATTGGTTACTTGGCTGAATGGGCCCATAAATATACCTTTTACTACTGATAATATTGCGCTTTTATTTCTTTCCCCTGTAATATCCGACTTCTTCTCAGTACCTCTTCTTATTCCGAGATACTAGCGGAATCACTACCACAATGTTTCTTATTTTTTCTTTAAAATGTTGCAGAGTACACTGAAATATCATTGAAGATGGGATAGTGCAGTGATCAATGAAAATGGCCGAATGACACATTAATCCAAAATAATAAATTCAGCCCATATACGTTTTCAGTATAAACAACGACGAAGCATAATATCTCTGTACTATAAACTTACACCGCGACCCACATCATCATCTCAACTTTTTTTTTTTGCGCAAAGAAACCATATATTTGTCATATTATTTTCTACTTATCAGAAGGGTTAATCGGCATGATATTTGATGTTTATGACCATAACGATGATGCTAGAAAACTTATATGTGTGTCAATGATTTCAATTACTGGCAAAACAAAGAGGAAGAAATATGTGGCAGGTAAAATGAGTCACTCCTGCCACAGAGCAAGAAACATATATCTAACTAAATGCTGTTTGTTGAGTCCTCTCACGCTGTCATTTTTTACTCTGCAGTTTCGTACAAAAATTCATCTTGAGTGAAATGCCCATTGCTCGCTCACCCAAAGGTGCTGTGTTCACCCTTAGCAGCAGCAATGGCAATAAGGCAAGCAGCCCAGGCCCAGGGTCCCACATACCTTTTGCATCAATAACATTTCATCCATTCGCCATAGTTTTTCTTCCAAGGGTTGTGTGTTTCTGCCCAAGATGAAAAAATTATGTATGAGATGTGATGCACGTTAAACATGTGGTTGGTGTGCAAAGAAAAAATTCTCTCGACATAAAAAAAATAGATATACGTGCTAAGGTCCCTTTTCCTTTATATTTTTTATACCCTTCGTATCGTAACCCAGCACAGCATCATATTGGGCATTAACGGAGAAATACCGGAGGAAACTTGTGGAATCATTTTTGATATATGAATGCTGTACTGTAAGCATTATAATATGGGTATGTGCATACACATAGGCACCTACGTGAAAAAATATGAGGGCTACAACTACAAACTACAATATCATCTGTATGGTACTTACTCGCTGGCATTGTATGAGCTATTGCGTAGCATTACATTACATTACATTGGGTTACGAACGAACGTTCCTTTTTTCTATTGGGATTGGGACTCAGTGAGAAGATGCTCGATCTCAACTCAACCAAAAAGTATACAAAAAATGCATCAGCACACTACTATAGGTAATCTAACGTGTAAATGTAGCTCGTGTTTGTGGGGTGAACATGAGACTTTGAGTAAGTTTTACCTGAAGAAAATTATTGTGTATCTTTTTTCCTCGTCTCTCCGTCTTACGGCTTTTACTTCAGTTTAGGGGTTTGGATAAGTCAGATGCAGGCATGTACACGCTCCTTTTACGCTACTCACGACGTCGTGTTTTATTGTGTATTTTGTAAAGCAGCAGCAGCAGCCGGGGAGTTTTGTGTATACCCATAAACCCACATCACCTTTTAACGTGCTTACCATTACCATATACATACCATAACGTGTCTCAAGTTACCAACGAAAAAAAGTTACTTTTTAGGTAATTCCATACCAAAATTATTCTTCCTTCCTTCCTTCCGTCTCACTCTTCGTTTTATAAAGTTTTTCTTCTTCAAAGTGTTTTTTCCGTCTCATCCCAACAACTTCATGACTTACTTCGTAACCTGCAGTTGGGAAGTCAACACATTTGCGAGTGATAGTGTGCCTTTTTATTTGGACAGTTAATTTAACTCATTCCATATTTGTGAGAGGAAACGGAATTGGGAATGATTAAGTGAGAAAATAAGGAATAAAGACAAAATAAAAAACGCACGCATTATACCATTCATTCATATTCGGAGCCTCCTCCTCAACTTGGATTTTTACCTTATTT
>JAQGAP010002491.1:0-14960 GCA_034697805.1 Orchesella bifasciata | reverse complement strand
TGGCAAATAAAGCAAACTACCGGTAGGTACCCCCTGTATATGGCCTATTTAGGTTTTTTTATACTTTTTTTACTTCATCCACTTGCATTTTATAAACTTGCAGCGGTGTTTTTTATTTGGCCCTTTCAACTGCAAAAATGACTTAGTGCCGTAGAAGAGACTGCCAAAACCGTGTTACTTGTCTTCAATATTTTATAGTTTAGGGCACCATATTCCCAGGGTTCGCAGTAAATAACCATATCTGTATTTTTATGTACCTAATGTAGTGTTTCAACCCAAGAATTATGAATTTGACGAGAATATATCATTCGGAAATTCGCAGCGTTTCCTTGTTTTGGACATTTTGTCGACTTTTATGGGAACAGCTTTGTGTGCTTATAGATGCATGCATTTGCACTTACACTCATATCATATAAGTATGTATAAATATATGGGTATATAATTATTATTTTCATCGGTGATGTGATGTGTGCTGTTGTTGTACCACTAAAATTTTATACAAGGCAGTTTGCATTTTTCGCTTCTGTCGCACAGTTGAGGGCTTATTATGATGAATGCATACATCATCGTCCAACAACACAACACAACAACGGGTCATATAAATTTGCGTTGCCCTGCTCGGGTGCTCCCATATACCACTCGGACTGACAGACCGGTTTTCTGCTTGTTGGCACGGCTGGTTCCCTGGAGGTACTGAGCATGTATCTGATCGGTGCTATGCATATTTATTATGCATAGGGTCCAAAAATGTTGAATACGATACAATACCGGGACAATTTTCCCCTTCTGTTTATTTCTTCATTGTATCGCTCGCATTCACTGCTGCTGCTGAACTTTGAGCAGCAAAAAGAGCAATGCAAACTAAGGAAAGGTATCACAAACAAGACGATCAGAACAAACTACGGGTTTTTGTCGTGCAGTAGTCTCACACAGCCTCATATATAGTCAGTTCAGTCACCGACGGAACATGGGAAATAGGATCCATAAGCCACATGGGGTAATGGGAATAGGAAAAATATAAAAAAAGGACGCGATTGTGATGTTTTGTTCGCGTGCGTCTGTGTTTTCTACCTTCATAATATTATGTATAGAAAAACATGCATAACACAATCATTTTATACATATTGCATCGTGTACATTATGTTCAAACAACAACTGTAAAAACTATGGGCAAGCAAATAAGGGCAAAGGAAAAGGTGAACTTTCACACGAACAGAAAAACAGTTGTAGACATATACTATATACGTACAAAACAACTAAAGGAAAAAAATCCAGGCCAATATATCCTTAACATCGTATCCCTGTCCTCATCAGTTACAACATCTCAGGAGGAGAGAAGAAAATAAGAAAAATACAATCTAGATTTGCAAGATATTATTTATTCCTGTGTTGTTTTTCATGTAAATATATGTGCATTTGGAGTGGGAGAGTAGAGAAAGAAAAAGAAAGAAAGGAATGCCATAAATGCTCAGGGTACAATGTCATGAACCTTGTTTTATGAATGTACTTACATTATAAAATGTACTACAGGATTTTACTTGTTTGTGATGCATATCAGGTTAATTTTGACAAAATCGTTGTTCTTACTCCTGATTATGTCCATCACTCCTTACCACTCCTGCAAAAAAGGATTTTAGTAGCCACACACAACATCTTGAATGCATCCGGTATGGAACATGCGGGTGGGTACATGCAACAAACATGCAATGCACAACAACATACTTGTCGAATGTGGAATGAATTGTGGCAAATTTTCTTGTGCAACGAACAGTGCACGAATCTTATCAAAAAAGAATGGGAAAGATTACTCTGGAGAAAACCAAGATTTTCTCTTTTCCTTGCAACAAAACAAAAAAAAAGACTGTTTTAAACAAGAAAACAAAACAAGAAAGGAAGAAAATAAAATGGATACATATGTATGGTTTGGCTATTAGATTGCATATATATGCATTCCTGTGAATATATTTAATGCAGCTTTATACGTCAGTTTACATACCACGAACGTGTGTATTTTGTATCTGTGAAAACGTGTGCATTATTACTTTTCCTTGGTTGTTAGTAGTTCAGGAGTAAAAATTGTCTTGGGAGAAGTGAAGAAAGAACCGCACCTTTCCTCACCCATTCTAACACAAAAGCACTCTTACTCTTTCTCTCTGTTTTGCTTTCCCCATTCGGATTGGATCGGATTTTTAGCAGGGGTATATGAATATAAGAAAGAGTAAAAGTGGGGATATTGTAGTTGGTAAAACAAATGTTGGATACATAAGTACCTGCATGGTATTCCCATACTATATGGGAACATACTTGGTTTCGTTACTTGCACATTTTCTTTCTTCCACCAAGTGCATAAGCCTCTCTCCTATTATCATTGCCTATGAAGCATGAAGAAACACAAAACAACGGAGAGTCAAGCAAGTTAACAAGCAGCTGGAGACAGAACATAGCGAACATTTTCAGCTCAGCACAACCCAACCAACTCTCTTTTCTATCCTAGAAGACGAACCTACTGGGAGCATCATGAATGTTTCAGATGGGTCTTCCTCCAAAGTATGTATCACCGTTCCGTATATAATATCTATCTCTATCCGTGGTATGAATGAACCTAACTATACAAGGTGCAATGCGTTTTGAGTAAGCACGACGTTCCGAAGCTGTGAAGGGGGAAGCCCAACGTACGTACTTTATGACACTCGCCTGGAAAAACCATGTTGCATGCTGCTATCCCCAATATATGGAGATACCCGGGTTATTTTCCTTTTATTATTTCTAACAAGCTGCGTATGCTATGATGCTAGCTTTGCTGCTGCTACACACACGGATTGATATCGTTTCAATAGTTGATTTCCATATCTGAAATGAAAGCATGCTTGCCTGCTGAGGTTCTTCTGATTTGAAAGCTGGGTGCTTGGAACTCAAAGTTAGAGTTTTGGGAGAGGGTCTTCTTCCTTCGTTCATAAAACTACACAATTCATTCTCTCCGCTTACGAACATACAAAACAGCAGCAAAAAAGCATGCTCTCCTCTCCAAGCTTTGTTGCATAAAGCCCGCAAACTTCAGCTCCCGGTTTTCATTTCCAGTTTCATTCTCGTTCAAACCTCTCTTGTTTGTCAGTTTCACCAGAGTGCTCGTGAAGTTCGGAGGTTCGGTGTTGATCCCTCGTGCTTTGCCTGTTTCATTCGAAAGTGTGGAGAGTGAGTCTTATTATATCAAACATTTTCAGTATTTCAAACACAGTTAAGAAAAAGTATGAACAGTTACTACCAGTGTGATTGAGCTGTATATAGCAAAAACATTATTTCGTGGATTTTTTTGGTATTGGTCGGTTGATTAAAATTTTATCCATTACATAAGAATCTGGATATCATTATATCAGCAGTCATTCCACTGAATGAACTTGGAGTAACCTTTGTTAAATTTCAATCGATCATCATCAAAGCTAGAATTATTGTTCCTTTTATCCACCCATCAATACGCCGAATACAGTATATGGACAGGCAAATTACTGGTGCCGGCAAGTGAAAGAATGTTTCTATCAAACTATTGAACTGAAGCAACACAGATTTGAAAAAGTAAAATACAAAATTAGTCATAGTGTACATAATACACGGGTACATACATACCATACCATTTATTTGGTGAATGTTTGTGAGAGTTTGTAATAAAAAACGGTGCCCTTCTTCTCCACATTTCCCTTCAAATTGGCTTCATTCTCTATTCACCACAATTGCTGACTAAACATCAACTCCATTTTGGTTCTCCTCTCCAGGAAAAAATAATAAAATTCCAATTCACTACTACAAAACTCAACAACCGTTAAACCTCTAATCAAATAAGAAAAACAAGAGAATAAAAAAATTGAGAGGGGAGCCCGAAAAGAAATCGCTCTCCTTATAAACTTTTCAGTGGACAAACTCATTATGTGCATTGAAGCCATTTATTTTTGAATTGATAGAGAGGAACGAAAAACTGGAATTGAAAAAGAAAAAAAACACTTCTCAGTCGGATATTATATAGCTAATAGCTTAAATAAAGAGTGGACTCCACAAACCACCAGACCAGGTATATATAGCATTAAAAACTAAAATGTTTGACGACTCTGATGTTTCAACTTTCGCCAACTTTTTACTCCAATCCAAATCCAACAGCAGCCGTCTGACCACAGAATATATGCATAAAGTTCACATCAGAGGAGCAACAGTATAGCCCACTTTTGATACAGTGTGTTTCTATAATTTATATAGACTGGTAGCTGTCAAGTAAGTGAAAGCTGCCATTTTTCTTATAACTTCAACAGTTCAGACTTTGAGACTCATTTTTGTGTGAATGTATATGTTTTTGGTGTGTAACGAACGAACTCCTAAGAGTATCTTACATAGGCTTTCACTATTATCGTCATCATCTCGAATTTCTCTACATAATATATATTAAGGGAAGTACTACTATGTGAATGTAACACTCGATGCTCGACTCTACTCGATTTCCAACTCATCAAATATGAATTGGTGGCTCTTGTACTTTGTCAACAAACGACTGGTCATGCGTTCACTCTAATGAGATATATTACAGTTCCACAAGTAAAAAGTTGTGTTTCAATGACTATAGTAAGACTGGAGCAATATCCAATATCCACGTATGTGAAAAGAAACTTTAAGCAACAAACGAATCACCGGCAGGAAAAGTGAAATAGATATACACACTATATAGACATTTATGGGCTGACAAAGTGTAGCGAATAATAACTAATATAACTAAGCTCTGCACCTTGTTACTTTTTTTTTGGAGAAAGACATATTTTACTTTGGTTCTTGCAGTTTTGATGAAGAACATGAGAGTAAAGTAAAGTGTATGGTGGAGCTTACACTGAATAAAAAGCAAGTGGAATGATCGATTTTAGTCACCAGTTACATTTCACTACTACTAGCTATTATTAATAGCTTGAAAAAGGAGAAAGTAGAGTGAGTATCTATATGCCCATTTTATATAACGAGACATTTTCGCTATTACATTCCGGATAATAAATATAAACATCCATCCATTTTCCCTGGAACTGCGTCTACAAGAAAGAGTACACATAGTTTCTCCCCGCCTCTCTGAGCTTGGACACGTAACGTAACATACATAATACAACACAAGACAATCTACGTTCACAGGTAATAATGACTCATTTACTTGATGTTCTTTGTTATAAAAAAAGTTGCTAGCTCCGTTGTTATTTGGGAATGGAATGGAACTGACAAAAACATAAAACGTTCTGGCGGAAGATACCTGAAACTCTATAAAATGAGCGGGGTAATGACTTAATGGTATGGAAAACATGAGCTACTATAACATTTTCATCAGCAAAGTGTACAGAGTCAGTTGCAAGGGAAGAAGAGAAAGGACGATCGCAAAAAGTAATTTTGCGTTGCTACAATAATTTTGTTTTGAATTAAAAAGGCTGCTTGTCCTATTCATAACTGATGTGTCATATTCATACATGCACATCTACATTCTTTTTCTCTCCTACAACGATACGATACTACTAAATGAAATAGGGAAACAATGCATGTCGGAAATGGAAAAAATAAATGTTTATGTTGCCAATATCCCTCTATCTTTACTGCTCACTTCCCACTCAGTGCTAAAGGTTCCTTCCATTTTATGTGCATTACTTATTGGGCTACAGGTACACAACAAAAACTGGGAAATTGTGATAAATAGTACGCATTTTTCCGTACTCTCATTCTCGTCTCAGTGTAATATTCATGGCAATGTATTTGTATTGTATTGTGTGTCTCTCACTCTCTATGTGTATGACTGTGCGGATGGCCGATTATTGTTACGATTACTATAATGGGTGTAACAGGCGATAGGGAAGAAGAAGGCTGCCTAAAATATTAAACAAGGTTAGCTACCCAATGGTTAAACATGTATAAAAGGAGTACATATCAATTCCTCGAGCTTGCACAATAGTAGTTTCAATAGCATTGCTTGCTCTTCCTGTCGCCTGCAATATCCATATACAAAACTTTCTCTTTTTTGTTAACTTGTGTCTGGCCACTGTGCATTTTTGTTGGTAATATAAACTGTGGTACGACGCAATAGTACACATAATCAAAATCAAGGGTGATACACATCCTGTCTGTGTAATAAGAAATTCTGCGTGCGTGCTCAGGCTTGAATCTCTTTTTCATTAGTTTTGGGGTGTTGTGTAGTGTTGTGCAGGCAATGTACATACTTAAGGTAGTTCAGCCAGATAAAAGCGAAATCTCATAAATGATGAACTACACGGCTCATCCATTCCTAACGTATTGTCGTGCGTGCATGTAGTAGTAGTAGTAGTAACTATCATTGAAAATGAAACTGGACTGGGCTGATGTCTCATTGTTGTGTAAATATGCTTTTGTCGATGCGTCCAGCAACTACTAGCAGGAAGGACACTAATGAATTTGAACAGTAGCCTTGCAAAAACTTTGTAAAGTAAAAGCACTCACTGCATATAACCTACTATATGCATGCATAACAATGTATGCAAAGGACTTTCTCAATTTCGGAGCTTTGCATGCCATTAAAAGAATATGATGCTCGAGTTCGAATTTTGTGTCTAGTATGCTAAAAAATTTGCATTTCATTTCAGCAAATGGAATCGAGAAAGAGGAGAGGTATTGGGAAAAGGTATTTGCATGATTTTTCCGTACTTCTGAACACGCACTTTGGGACAAGGTTCTTTGATCCACCCACTGTTTTAATAATGAAATACAAAGTGCCCAAATGTTATAAAAGAGTGGGTAAAAGAGAACATCATACTTCCACATTTAAATGTCTAAAAGAAGACAGTTCGATGTTTTTGGTTATGAACTCTTTTGGCATGTGCCATATATACATTTGAATAGGATTTAAAATGTTTATAAACTAGAATTACAAACTGATGGATCGAAATGAACATTTTCCCCAAGTATTAATTTCAGACTGGCATATCACGACAACTGCGTGTGCCACGCTGTGCTCCTACGTTCATCTTACTAACACACGTTAATTGACAGGTGCAGCCGTTGGAAATGAAGGGAGAGAGGAAACAGAGAGGAAAGCTTTCACGGGCTGAGTGAGCAGAGCAGGCAAGGGGAAAGGGATAATTAAATTAGCAATGATATATCTAAAAAATGAAGCTTAAATGCAGTGTGGTTGTCAACTAAGGGTAGGGTAACAATCCATTAAAATATCCATGCATCCAACATTCATAGTTATTTACCCATTGCATTCCATTTAAGTGGGTTTCCAGTTGTTTCGAATTTCCCATTAAAAACGCTATTTTCATACGGAGGCTCACGGAGTAGCATATCATTAATCTATTAGTTTGGGCCATTTCACGCGTTTAGCTGTAAAGCTACATCTTGTAACTTTGAAAAGTAAGTAAGAATAGAGTAGTAGGCAGACAACCAAAGCCAAGCCAAAACAAGAGATGGTTAAGGTTAGCTTGCTTGGTCTCTGGTAAAGTCAACAAATGAAGAGGATATTATTTTGGCACCGTTCTCTCATTCATATCGTATGCAACATTAAATTGGAACAGGAAAGAGAGGATATCGTACTCGCGCAGCATAACGTATTTGGATTCATTATCTCAATCAACCAGGCTATGAAAACTTTGTACATGAGCATGACACTGTATTACTTGCACACCCACACCAAACCACATCACAACTCCTTTTTGTCATCATCATCAACGGAGACAGAAGATGAGATACATTGCAATGCACTCACGTTAAATTAGCCTAAAGTCCAACATTTTGCATTCCCTCTCCTCCTTCCTTCATTATAGTTCACGTACTCAGCCCAACTCACGCAAAGTCTACCTGAACCAAACCAAGTGGCTCAAGAGAAAAGCTTTTCTCGTATGAAAATGAGAGTAGCAAGCCGAGAGAAGCTGACTTACTCAGAACTACGATAGCACAACCGAGCACCAACCCATAGTTTGCCAAAAGTCATGAAGAAGATGAAGGGGATTAGGGGAAAACGCATGTGATGGTGTTGTTACAGTACCTACTACCACCACGAACTAGCAGGCAGTCAAAAAATTCTTCCCTACTTTACTTTTTCGCCATGATTTTTTATCATAGAAAACACTGTCATGTTATTTTTGTTGAAGCTCCTTCCCCATTTGCTCCGCTCCATCTGGAAATATACCTCTTTTATGCTATTTTTGCAGATTTTCTCTTAGGGATTTTAAAAAGGATGAAAATAGGCTTTTATTATTCAAAACATGCGAGAGACACAGGTGACTAAAAATTATTACATAAAGTGGCATACCAAGTATTAGATACTCCACTCACTCCCAATCCCAACCCAAACTAACGGCCAGAATGTACGTGATATGGGGGGAATGTGGTAATAATAATGGTGAGCAATTTCACAGTGAATGTAAAAACCAACCAAAAATGGAAATGGAATAAATGACTAAACACTCTCTGGAAAGAAGTAAGCTATAGCTCCAAAAATACAGAGCTTCCAAAACTACGTATAATTCTCCTTTTCCCTACTTACCTTCTTATTTTTCAGAGAGGATAAGAGATGGAATATGGTAGAATTCAATTACCTTTTTTTTTACTTTCAAATGTAATGTTACTTTACTCATATTTTTCCTGTCTTTATTCCCCGCAGCCGGGAGAGTAAGTGAGTGAGTGAAAGCATAAAATAATACTGATGTACTTACTCAACTAATGCGAGTGCGTATTCTGGGCTGGCTTGCATTCCTCCTGTCTAACTACGTATAAACCAGTGCAGCCTGCTAATATTTGTAAAACTGAAGGAAGGAAGAGAAAGTTGCGGGGGTATTAGTTGAGGTTGATAAATGTTCACTCGGGGACTTTGGTTGTGGCCTCTTCCTCGTTTGATATTTTAGTATTTGAGAAAAAAGAGACAGGCATGTCAGGGCATGGAGAACCGAGAACCATAACAGTGTAGTGCTCACTCCCACAATTTTTTCACTTTTTATACCTTCCATACTTCTTCTACTACTGCACCTTTTTTTGGCTTGTCAGATACGGTGAGGGGTTTATATCCATTATTATTATGTCAGAGTTGGATCTCTGGATGATGATAAATAAAGATATGAGTGAAGATGACAATTTTTCAGTTTTTTCTTCTGACTTGACAGCCCCACTATACTAATATGTCCTGTGTGTAAGCACCTACAGCACTTACGCATAACCCACATTGCTGCCCACATTGTTCCGCTGTTCCTTCCTGGACATACAATGGGATGGGAAATGCGATGCCATTTATATATAACACTTATGCTCCATTCAGTGGCTGAACAGTGGGAGAAAAAATGGGGGACAGCAAAAGGCCAAAAAATGGATCTCTCATCTTAAAGAAATAATATTTTTCGAGGGCTTTCATATTTGGTCACAGGGCTTATAATTTAGCACTAAAGTTGATTGTTCAAGGAATTATCACATCGTATACCCATTCATCCATACAATATTACTCGTAAATATAACGTATTAATCTTCCTTCATACTTCATACAGAGAGAGAAATGGGAGAGAGGGTCGATCTGCCTGCAATGGAAAGCTATCAATACTTAATGACTGTGACGTTGTATGTGGCATTTGTGATTCAATAATCGGTTTTACTGATTCCATGCATACTTATGGCTGGGATCCTCGGAAATGTGTTTACATTATTGCATTTTTCCCAATAGATTACCAAAGAAATCCGCACCGTATTATATTTGAACGAGGAGAGTAGAGTTGTTGCTCCATTGAAAGAATATCTGAGCAATTCAGCAAAAAGATTGGTCTGTAAATGAGATGTGAGCAAATAAATAAAATTCTTGATGAGGAGGAAGGAATGAATGAATGAAAAAGTGAATCCTCGTATCGAATCAAGAGCCTGCTTTTTGTGTGTTTTGTGTACATAATCTAGTAAACGGGAAAGCCGAAGTGCTGTCGCTTCCCCTAATATACACTTTTGCATTGTTGCACTGTGTAAGTAATGTGTGGAGTGTGAGTCAGGAAGAAAATTCTGTAGTGGAAACCACTGGTAGAAAACTAGGAGGACGGAGGTTGCTAGATAATATAGAGATACAAACAGAGCCGTAAAGCAGTCAGAGGCTCATTTGAAATGGATGCAGTTTTTTCCTCCGAGCGAGCTACTCATAATACGTTATTAAATTACATAATATGAGTAGCAGTCGTTATCCCCCTCTAAGCTATTTTCGTTTCGGATGTGTGTAGCAAGGGCGAAGTGATCACGATGGGCTACTCTAATGCAGGGATCTATACCACAGTTTTGGATGCAGGCAAGAGCTGGATATGTGAAGAGCAGTGGAGAACGGGAAGTAGATGCTTTTCGTAAATGTCACTTTTTCTTTGTTCTCAAAATAAGAAAAGTATCGGAACTTGGGCTTCAAAATTGTTTCCGGATGCACTACATGTTGGGTTTGATTTATTATGAAAGGACTTGAAATAATAATTATAATTTTTCTCTAACGTAATTAGTCTTTAGTTTTCACGAGTAAGCCATTTCATTCTGTTAATTAGCTTTTTAACTTACCTCCAGACAGACAAACAAGGTTTCTACTAGAGAATCCATCCAGTATTTCGTTCCCATGTTTAGAATGTTTTATGAGAAAGTGACACATTCTGCTCCTGCAGTATTTCATTTTCCGTGACTTTCAAAATGCCACCACAACGACTTGAAGAGAGCAGTACCGAGATGTAGATAAAATGCTAAATCCGTATCGTATCGAATATGCGGCGAGATTGTCGTAAGACGAGAGAGAAACCAACAGTTTTGTTTTCTGTTTGTCCCTAAAAGCTCTAGTTTCCCTGTTGCGCTGCTGCTGCATGCGGTGAAATATTCAGTTCATTTATAAGGATTGCATTTATGCAACAAACAGCAATTCCATACTTCATTTTTACATCTGATAACAAGTCCTGTTGTCGTCGTCATTGTGGTTGTTGAGAATTTGGAGTAGTATCGCATGATATCATGTCAGTTCCCAATTTCTTGCTGCACTGAATTACATTATTGAAATGGATAGGTTTTGGGTTTTCATGGGAAAAGTGGTTTAGTCAGGAGTCGAACTTGTGGTGCTCACGCTGAGCAGTTTCCTGTCTCCTGTAACTATAACTTTCATTTTTTTCCAGAAAACAATGTAAAAGGTGACAAGTTAAAAAGGAGAATACGGCTAAACGAGCATCATTATATGCAGCATTTGATAGTGACGTATGTATTATGTATCATAAGCGCGACAGCAGGAGGGTAGGAACTAAGGAACAACACCTCTCTCCCCTGCCCAAAATTTATATTTCACTTCTCATTTCTAATGCAACGAAATACATAAAATGCACCATTATCGGTGATAATAAAGCATATAAAGTAAACCATTCCTCTTTCCCTGAGAGAAAGGGAGAGAAAACATCATAAATCATAAGTAAATCAGTCGCTCATTTTTGCTATCTTCATTACCCAGCTCAGTGGATAGCTTACAATTTGGAGTTTGGTTTAAATGTCTCTCTCTCTCTCTGCCAGTTGGTTGAGACAAGTAATAATACCATCAACCATCCTACTACTGCAGTTTACTTCCAGGGGAGTCATTTTATTTCATGTGGATAAAATATATTGCAACCCAAAAATATTTTATAGTCAATGTTTGTTTTCCAAACTACGCATTGTTCCATAATAGTCCGCCGAGTTGAGTTGCAGTGTGGTGTGAAATGAATGTGGGAATTACGGTGAATGAAATGACTTTGCAATCTGGTGCATTGCAATGCATTCCTGTTGGAGAACTACGAACATTTCCTCGGTTTCACGGCAGTAAAGATGAAACATTATTTGACTTGATGGACTGTTTTATGGAGGGCAATTGCACAGGAAAAGTCTATATCAACTCAGCCATTACAAGATTTATTTGAACCATTATGGACTGCGGGATCCAAATTTAGCTATTTGCCATTTTATATTCGCCAAATCTTATTTGGGGCAATATTGATCGAAACTGAGAAGAGGTTGAACAATAGGGGTAATGAGAGCCAACTCTTCTTTCCTGTTAATATTGTTGTTGCTGCTGCCAAACATCTAAAAAGTTTTTTACTTTTGATGTACAAGTGCATCATCATCAACGATCCCATTCAACCAGTTTGTGTTTGATATTAATGTGTAAAGACAACGCGAGTGATGGGCCCACGTGAAGAAGCACATCACAAAACAAACCCCCCTTTCACTTTGGTGTCTTATGAATATTACATACATTTGCGTACAATATACATCAACCAGAACCTTATTGTATAATGGAGGCTTCGCTTTGGCTTAATTTAATTAGCTTGCATAATGGTTTCATCACTCAACCATTTTGCTTACAAGTCCAACAACAGACAAGCATTGGTGGAATGGAAGGAGAGGTCATCGTCATCCCAACCTGGTGACTGTGTATTAACAGAATGAAAAGCGAGACTTCATTTCCTTTGCCACATCAACTCAACTCCACTTCTGTCCTGTCATCAATGTCATCATCATGAAAGATAAATAGCATTGTCTCACGGCTAGAAGCATACTCCCGTCACTACTGAATGTCAACTGGAGGATGGTGGAGGTTGATACTTCCAAACAAGTCAAAGCCAGTCAAGTCAAAAGTATAAGTAATACAGAATATTGTAGAAGAAATTAAATTGAATGTACATGTATGTTGTGTTATTGTGTATATAATGCATATATGATACACATTATATAATTACCTTTTGTGTCACAAAGGCTAGAACAGCGTGTCTTGGGAATGGGTGGGTTTATTGCATTATGGAAACGGGTTACGATGTTCAAATGACAATAAAGAATTAATAGGTTAATGCCACTCAAGGCAGAAATGAATTATATTGAAGTAGTTTCACTTCCTTTTCCTTCATCACATCACTGACCATAATCGTACTGCCAAAATGGGAAACGTCAAAGGGCTTGTTGGGGACGCCTCTTTGTAATTAAAATGGTTAATAATTTATGCGAAATTCCAATTCACTTTTAATCCTTGCATTAAACTAAATTTAATATATTCATGCAATCAATTTCTAATGCAGTTATACTGAAAATGATTTGCTTTGAAAACTATTATATTTCAGTTTCAATGACAGTACATAGGCAGGTCTTCTTTACTTTATTTATTGATTTACTATAACTCATGGTGTATTCAACTCCCATACAAATTCCAGCCACACAGAGTAATCAAAAGCAAAAAAAACAAAAAGAAAATTATTATTTCAGCCAAAAGCCAGTCAAGTACATCATACGCATATGCCCATCAAAAAACATAATACAAGAAAATTCCAATTCTCCGACATCAAACATGCATGGAATTATGGAATAGCTAATCAAAAGTTCTCAAATCCACATCCCATCACGGCGTAATCAAAGAGCAGAGCACGCAGCCGAAGGAAATGCCAAGAAAAATATATAAATTTCTTTGCAAACTTCTCCCTTTCTTTACTCGATTATATGTATACTTGAGTATGAATTTGATTCATATGTAGTTACAGTTTTAGTAATTGAGTTAGTATTCCATAAAATAACATGGCATTACGCACATTTTCTTTGGCTTAGCCTGTTGCCTTTGCACTTGTGTTTTTGATTTACTACTCGTTTCCTCCGTTTGTTTCGATCTTAATACATTTTTCTTGGTTTCATTGATCTTCGCGTTAGAATTGGGCTTATTACAGTGTTATCTGCAGAGAAAGCTTCAGAAAAATAAGAGCAGTAGCAAAAAAGCAGCCTACAACACATACACACACAATTCTATTAGTTTTGTGTAAAGAGCTACTCTTTTTTGCTTGTTCTTGTCTGTTTCTGAAAGAGTAAGTTAAAATAAAGAAAAGAAAATTGTAGTTTGCTTTAATAACGATAAGCAAGCAAGCATTGACTTTCTTTTTTGTTCCATCCTCTACTTCTTTTTCTTCTTCATTTTCACACAATCAGTTTACTTGAGATATAAATCCATATTCGAAATAAAGCAACTGCGTATACTTTATTGAGTCAAAGGGAGAAAATGACTATATATTATTATCCGTACTTTTTTTTGTTTTCTACTTCAATACAAATACAAAACACGACATGGCATGGTCTCTACTCAAGGAAAAAGTTTGGTTTGGTTGTTGAGAACGGAAAACCGTACAATCAGCAGCAGCATCTCCAGAATTCTCTGCTCCTCCACTTTTTCAGGGTGTACATGTGTGAGAAGAAGTTGCCGCAATATATTATGCGTTCCTAGTTCTTACTCAAGACGAAGTATCTCAATAGACAAGTCTCTAGAAATATATGTTCCCAAACTCCTCCAAAAGAGAATGGGAGAACGGGCTTGCATGCTACGAGGAAAAATGTCAGTGTGTGTAGAATAGTATATCATCATCATGATGATCATCATCAACCAGCACCAGCTGCATCATATCGCCCCATTCTCCACCAACTTTTTAATCTGAGCCGATCTCCTTAAAACAGTGGTGGTGAGTTGGAGCTGAGGAAGGAGCGAGCAGATGCATGATCTAAATCCTCAAAGTTCACATTGCTTTTCATACTTTTGCCACTAGTTTTATCGGTAGACAAATGGACGGGCGGAGAGGTCTTTGGTTGAACCAAGTCAGAAAAGATATATATTATTTTTCCGGATAAAAAGCTTGAGAAAATATACAATAAGAACCAACTAAGTTTGGTGTTGAGCTATACACAAGCAAAGAGAGAGCGGCAGCGTGACATGGCCTGCTTTCCAATTTTCCAAGTTCCAAAAACTTTTTCAACCTTCCATTCCCTCACCCTTAAAAATATCATGTGGGTCGTGGTGTGCGTATCTTTCTCGATGTGTAGTTGATAGGTATATCGTAATGTACGTAACGCAATATTTCTCCAACGAAAAGTAGTAAAAGTATAGGTATGTATGTGTCGTAAGTAAGTAATGTTTGGCTGGGTGGACAAACCTAAATCTGACATCTTCTATTTCACTC
>JAQGAP010002490.1:0-14964 GCA_034697805.1 Orchesella bifasciata | reverse complement strand
TTACTTATTCAGCATATTGTACGGGTATTAATATAGTCTCACAATACCCTACACCTATCTACACCGTTATTATTTCAGGTAATAACACTATAGCGGCCAAGATGTACGTACTCAGCGTATCGTATAACATGCTACAAGCCATTGTTCAGTTTGTCCATATATCTAAAAGGTAAATGAATGAATTAATTACATTGACTATTTCATTAAGCTACGACCAACAGAACACACATCAGACTCGTACATGATCTCAGAATGAAGCCTTGTATACACAGCGACAGTCCTCATCACATAAAGTTGTCAAACCCAGTAGCTTCTACATCTATCTTTGTTCAACACGACCCCTACCACATCTTTACGACGAAACATGAACTCATCAGCTATAGACCCAGCAAAATTCCACTCACTCCGATATAAGCATCAGAGCTAGAACATCATTCAAAATTATTATTGTTTAATATTTGTTTACTTGCAAGGTAGCTTAGATTTCTTAACAGATTTAGCATTCCGTGTCAATCCTTTCATCGTCAACTAATTATTGGTTTATTAACGAATTTGAAGTATCACAATGCGTAGGAAAATATCAGGACCATACACAATACTATCCTTATCATCATAATCTGACAAGGAAAGTAATAGCAACGCTAATTCCTTTAATAAACCGGTCGAAAGTTCTTCCCAACCGCAAATTGGTCACATTGCACGCAAACGACCCAACACTTTCAAAGATGGTAATATTATTATAAATTAAAAACATACACAAGGTTTTGTCTTCGCAAAACCATAATTCAATTTATATTGTAAACAAATCAATTACTAACACCGTGGCCATATGTAACTAGATAGCACTCAGAGTCCTAAGGCCTCAACGTCTAGCCAATCCAAACGAGAGCGAATAACCACCTCGGCAACTGTGACACAGAGGAGGAACAAGGTCAACTGCCAGCTTTCCAACCGGAAAGGATGAGCGACCATTGCCCAGTTCAACCATAAACTGCCCTACAATCCACTCAAGCTGAAGAAAATGACTCCGCTCAAGGACCTCAAAGAGGTGTAAAAAGTGTACCAGATATAATGGGGATACTACAAACGAAGTTTTTAGCGTATGATGAAACAATCAAAGTTTTAATAAATGACAAGTCCAAGTTAACAGAAGAAAACTCCAAGCTCAAAAAGGATCTACACGAGGAAAAGTGTCTTCATAGGACTTCCGAACTCACAACACTGAAATTTGAGACACAGTTGCAAGAGAGGGACGACAAAATTGCAAAGCTCTCTAAGGAAAACGAAGGAATGAGATCACAATTGATAAACATAGAGAAACTTATCAGGGATGACGCAACTAAGCCTCTTCAGCCAGTTTGAGCAACATGTGACATCAATCCCTCACGTTGAATACCCATGCATAGGTTCGAATCTTTCAAGTGGGATTATTTTTGCTCCATTCAATGAAGTTGTTTTTGCTCGACAATGTCGTTGGTTAATTTTTAATATTTAATCGAGTTAATAAGTATAGTATTTAATTTAAGCTATAATACAAATACAATGAGCATTCTCATTACATTAAACAGAAGCATACCATCAACTTACCCATGGCTTCATATGACCCCGTGCACTTTTATGCGAATGTGAACCTCCGTACCCCTCTCATGTCCGACATCTTCAGTATAAATCTTGAAAACCTGACACGGATCAAGAGTTACTCAATGTTATAATCAAAATTTGGGAACAATATCAACATACCAAGTTGGATATTTTGATCAACTAAAGCGTTTCCGATTGTACAATTCACGAGAATGCACGGACTTGAGATAAGCCAAGTTTGTAAATCAGAAACGAAAAAGTGATATGACACAGAAACATATACAGCTTGCTATGACGACCCAACGGACAAAACAAACTAGACACACAACGTTCGTCCAGTCGTATTAAACCGGTGTTTAAAACACAATCTCGCTAGTTTAATTAATTTTTAGTCAATTTTTATTTTAAACTACACATCATCAATCAGTAATTAGCTTTGACACATTTAATCAACTTACTATTTATTATACTTATGCGTGCAATGAAGTTTATATGTTAATCCAAAATTTAAAAAAAATATAAATAAATTGACCTGACATAGACTTAGTATTAAAATACCAACCTTGAATTGTTAACACTTAAATGTATTAATCACTGAGCACTAACTATTACGTATGTAAAACCTACTATTTGTTAAACAATTTTAATAACCAAAGTAAATGATTAAATTTTAATTACCAATCAATTCTAATGAACTTATTACTCAACTTAACCGACATAGCTACCAAAACTTCACTCTCACACATTTACATAGCATACAGATGTGTCCATCCTTTTGCCAAAGCCTCATACTCCTCGCGATCTGAGTGATAAACATTGATTAGTTCTGCAACAAGACCATCAGCCAGATTAGGTTGATTATTACGTTACGTCGTAAATCCCAAGGAGGACTGCACAAAGAAATTTAACATATAACTTAAACTGAAAATATTTTACAAACAACAAAGCCGATACAGCAATATAATCGAACATGAAAGCAATTTCTAAAACATTTGCCAGTACCTGATTGAATAGTAGAAGCAGACGACCAGTCTTGCCACAGCTTTCGAGTTTTAATTGCTCTATTACAATTATTAACTTGAAGATGGTAAATCCGTGTCTCAAAACACCTCAACGGCGGCCGAAACGGATACCTTTGATGTAGCTTCACAGACAAGTGGAAAATTCCTCCATTGTAAGGAGAATTTGGAGGACCATGGATTGTCGCTTTCCAATCATAATCTAAAAGAACAAGATAATATTAATGCTAATAATAACCACAAAACATTGAATATTCCACAGGTTCACAACTTATAACCACAATAAATTGAATATTCAACGGGTTCACAATTTATTGCACTCAATCATCAAGACTTTATTTTTAACACTTACAACTTCCAACTGGATAGGCTGACACAGGTCCTCCAGGGTTGTTAATTAGCTCACACAGATCCTGTAAAACGATTAGAATACCCATTAAAAATTATATCCATTAAATTTATTTTTATTTAACAGTGTTTAGATATCAAATTAACCAGCCTTCATTACAATTCTTTTTATATACGATCCCATTCTGTATAAACAACCATAGCTGCAAGTTCACACAAAAATTCCTAAAATACCAGACACTAGTTTTCTCAGACACGACAAAAATTCACAATGAAGCCCTATTTGACAAGCAGTTCAAATCAAATCATTTCCCCAACTAGAAACGATTCTTCTACATTATCTTTTTCATGAATGCTATTACTTTGTATTAAGGTTTGGTGATAATAAACTGCATAAAAGAACAGAAAAAAGACAAAGTACAAGCAACACCAATGCACAAAGTCATAAAAGTAAGCTGCAACCGTCTCGTTGCAACCGTACCTAACATACCGTACAAAATCGTACCTACGACCATAGCTTTGCATGGACCTAGTGATCAGGGCTATTCATCTGTATGTTCACACATAGGTTTCCTTATGGGGTGACATTTATAACTTTGAGCATTTAGTCCTTGCTCTCAACCCCTTACATCACACTTAATACCTTTACAATTTTTCTTTGGGTACCTCATCTGCCTAGGTTTGAAAGCAGTTATATATATTCACAACGACAGACTTACTACTTTTAACATTCTAGGAACGTAGGGATACAAATACAGACCTTTTTGGATGATTTACACCTTCGGTAAAATTGGAACGAAGCCTAAAATATTTCACCCTCAACCTCTTCCACCCTGCTTATTATAAAACCAATATATCATTCTAATATTATATAAATGTAAGAATGTAAACATTTTCAACCTCTTGCTATACGTACAACAAAGTGGTGAATATACCAAAAGAACATTACATACTCACCTACAAATATGCACCTACAATAAATTCCTCAACATACAAACTTGTACCACTCATATATTAACTACTTTAGACATCTTACTGATAACTGCATATAACACAACATTTCCATTCATACCAGTCACATCCAACTATTTAAATTAATTACAATAGACAATTATCACGAGAACCACACAGTCGATGGTCAGTGTCAAACACAATGTTGGAAAGTTTGAGCAAACGAAACAACTCATTCAATATGAAATACGAAGAATTTAGCGCTCTTTAACTGTTTACATAGATTTAAGAATGTACGAAAACCAACAAACACTAACTCATTATCTCTCCTTCTCATTATTATGGGCATCTAATTGGGCTTCCAGCAACGATATATAGCAGGGGTAATGCGAATCTTGAGCTATTTATTATTACACGCATATCCATCAATTAGATTTATCATGTAATTTGTCATTTACAACGCATTGGGTTGAGAGAGGATTAGCAATATAACTTTCACAAGTCTAACCCGTTCCAACTTATGGTGCTGTCGGACACTTGAACGCACCATGAAATCATAACAGAGCAAACTTGGTATTCTCAACGCTGAATAGTTTTTACTCATATCAGCCGTTTGACATTTTACAGCAACTTATTTTGAGAACATGTTCCGAAATGAAACAAATTGATAGCTACTGACATACCGGAAGTGATGAAACCCAAGAGAACTATTAAGAGCTTTACAATTCTCAAATGCACCAAGCAGAAACGATATTTTTCACTGGAAAGCTCTTAAAAGATTTACTAACATCCAATGTCAGAGACAACGATGTTATTGATGAAGTTCAAGAGCTTCAGATATGAGTTGACTTCCTCATGTTTGCAAAGTTGAGACCAGAGCTTCAGATATGAGTTGACTTCCTCATGTTTGCGGAGTTGAGACCTGAGCTTCAGATATGAGTTGACTTCCTCATGTTTGCAAAGTTGAGACCAGAGCTTCAGATATGAGTTGACTTCCTCATGTTTGCGGAGTTGAGACCTGAGCTTCAGATATGAGTTGACTTCCTCATGTTTGCGGAGTTGAGACCTGTGCTGCAAATAAATTGTTGAAAATGTTACAACTATCAATACCAACGTGTTAAAAGAATCCAGTGCCGGTTTGGCGAGAGGCCGGGAAAACTCACCGAATTTTTGGAGAGCCGGGTCAGCGCCAGGCCAGCTAATAAACAGATAAATAGAGATTGTCAGTTTCCAGATCACATTTCGGGAAACAAAGCGTTAATTGAGTTTGAGACCAACTGAAAATGTAGACGTTGGGCTTTTGATGAGGAGTACGGGACGTTCAGAGGAAATGTAAAGATAAAATTATCAAAGAACCCTCAAATTACAAAAGTAATTCGCATTCTTCAAAGCATCAAACTTAACAAGGACGGCAACGTCTTCTAAAGAATCTGGACGAGAAGAAATTAATACAAGAGATAGTCACATTGAAAGTTGACTGCGTTAAAGGAAATGTGACCAATCCGCATTTTCGATTGCATCCATCAACAAGGTACGATAATGGGTGCTGTCCTTAATTGCGATTTAAAAGCGACACATTCAAACCTTGTCCAAGAAGCAAATCAGAGATGCAAGCAATGAACATGTAAGCATCAATAGCACTGTTTGAAGTTTGCATTCAAAAATAGGCTCAAATACATTTACACCAATTCATAAATGCTGACTGCTATTGAAGTTGACAAAAACTACTATTAGAGGATTGGCCTGAACTTGGAGAAGCTTATAGGGTAGCAGTTATTGTCCATCAGGTTTCCAGATTTACATGGGAAGTTTTGGTTAACGCAACAAGTGAGTCAGGCATTCAATGTAAATCATTTTGGTTTATTTCATTATTGAGTTCTCACAAAAACCGGAACGGTTTAAATAGAAAACAACTACCCGATACCCAGATACTTTTTCGTCATTAGAAATCAAGGAAATGTCCTCCATCACAATTCCAAACAGTATATCTAAGGTCATGAGCACTAATGCGTAACAATCAGCCAACATAAAGAAGACAACTTATGACTGGGACACATATTCCATTTTCATCACTTTTGTAATGAGCCAAACCATCACAATAGTTCCGAAAGCACAACAACCACTCCAAGGACTCCTTAGTGGAACAAATGATTAACTTACCAACTCACACGAAATGTGGATCGACTGCCGCTCGGAATTTATATCAGAGAATGTCTGTATGACACGAAACTGGTTGTAGTTTTGAGCTCAAAGTTAGGATCAAGATTCCGAAACATGAACCCTATGAATATCCCTAGGTGCGTGCCGGATAGCTAGTGCTACCACCTCCACACCACCTCGAGCTAACTATCTCGGCAAGATCTTCTGAACTGAGGTCCCCATCAATAACGAGTTTGGACAGTTAGACACAATTCAGAGGACGGGATGCAAGGGATGGGAGGAACTCGACACCAACTAAGTTCCAAGTGGAGTTAGTCGGCTTCCCGACATCCTTGAAATGGCCTGCCTACTGGAGTTGCATACTGCACCGGAACAAGGGATACATAGGGATACAGAGCTTTACAAAGACGAGGACCAGCAGGAACAATACCAACTTTTGGATAATTGCCAGAGTAGCAATCACTATAGAAGGAAGCATCCACAATGTAGTAAATATACACGACATGATTAGAAAAAGCAGTGAATCTACCCGAACTGCAACTGACAAACTGAATCGCATTACACGGGAAACTGTTTTCATACGTTGTTTAAGAAACAGAGGATCACAGGTAATGCAAAAAAACGCAAAAAAACAACCAGTGAGAACAACTTTGTATTATATGTGTACACCATAATGTTGTTCATTCATTCCATCACGTTGAAATAGATGTAGGATTTTGCAATTTGATGCCATCATGCCTTGTATCAGCATTTATTTACAAATAAAGCGAGTTGAGGTAGTATTTATCTGAATTCGTTTATTTATTTATTTATTTCCACACCATCCAACGTCTTGCCCAGGGTCATTATGTTGGATTGAAAAAAAATGTCAAATACTTAATTACATTTAGTCAGTTATTGGTAATAATAATACAATAGCACATAATAATTCAGATAATACAAAATATTTAAGTGTATGTTGAGCTGTTCGAGGGTTTGATTTGTTCTTAATTGGTTCGTGGTTTGTTGAGAGTAGTCTGAAACAAATTATACTGCAATAATTCAGGTAATGCACACAGTACACATATATAGTTAAGCGTAATAACAACGTACAGGGAGTATGATTGCAGGAAGTAGATCATATGTGCTTGTACTTGCGTTTGTGCTTATTATGCATATAAAGTTACACCGAAGAAGTTAGGATAGTTGAGAATAAAAGGTAGTAAAGGATTAAGGATTAAGGATGAATTCAAAAATCTTGCTTGTTGATTTTGTCCCATAAATTTATTTTCACATTTTAATACTCAACTCAGATTAAAGATCAAATATTACATTTCTTGATACAGCAATGCAATAAAAGACGGGCAGACATTTTCACTTCTTACTTAATCAATACATTGACTTTCACATTTTTTCCAGCCCCAACTGGTTCGGGTGTTTCATCTGTGGTGACGGTGACCACAATTTTCTTTAGTTTAGCTGCTTGTTTGATAGACCTCTCAAATTCAATTGTTCTGAAAATCTGCATAAATATAGATTGGACTTTGGGAAAAACGATGCGAATAAGCTCCAGCATGCCAAGTTTTGTCTTATATTTGAAAAAATCAGTTCCAGAATTTATTTATCAAAATCCCGCAACTGGAAACTTAACCTTTCACTTCCTTTCAGGTGACTGGACACCCATGTATTGTATACTTAAACGTGTTTGTTAGCCCATTACCTGGTTCTAGATTGGTAAGTTTTCGAAGAAGACAACATCAAGTCTTGTGCTCGTGTCTGCCTTGGTTCATTTATTAAGTTCATACCATTGGTAAGATTTATGTTGTTTACAAATATTTAAAATGTATATCAGACTAACCACTACTTAAAGTACTTAAACTTACAAATAGTTCATCTTTTGTTGTTTTTCTGCTCCTGTTTTCAACATTTCAAATTTATCACCTTAGCCAGTACTAAAAAATATACCCATTTTTGTGTATTAAAGTATATTTATAATACCTGTATGCAACTACAGAAGGTTACATGCAGAAGATTATGAATATATATTTTTTAATTTTTGTGAGAGTTGAGAAATCTATAACAATTGAAATTAAAGGGAAATTCATTTTTTAAATATTTGGAAAGAAAATCACAACTTCATACTTGAACAGATACAGTATTTAGCACGATTGCTGTCTTCTGACTTCATAAAAGTCAATGACTGCAACCCCTTGCGAACTCAAATATTTCAATGCCGTTTGATTATCCTCACAGTAAACTGAAGCAAGCTTACCATCCTTATCTCGTGCGTGGATATCAGTACCAAATTTGCGCAGTGCATCCAACAAACGTATACTCCGGAACTGCTTCGCAGCATGAACAAATACGATATTCCCGTCTATATTCAGAGCATTAAAATTGACTCCGGCCTCTTTTAAGAGCCCAAGAGTCTCTTCCAGCAGTTCTAAATGTTGCACTGCCACATGAAAAGCTGATTGACGTGAAAACACTTGGGGAAAATCTTGGACACGACTAACCAAATTTGTTTTATCCTTGTCACAGATTATTTCCACAACTGTGTGATACTCCTGTGGTTTTAAGTATTTTGGACAAAGATGAAAAATGTGATTGCATTTCTTATTAAGTTTAGCATAAATATCCACACCGAGTTTGATCAGGTAGACTATTAATTCCACGTGGATTTCATTTGTGTAACGTTGAATGTGTTGACTACCGTCATATCAATTTGTAGAGGAAGGTCGAGTATGCGTTTTCTCCCATTTATTTCATAACAAGAACTATGGCACGAGTTTTCAACACAGCAACAACCCACTTTCCCCAGTTTTACTGAAGCCTGGAGTTGGTTTAGAAACCCTTCGTCGTTGAGCAAATATTCTACTAAACCATAGTTTCCTCTTAACGCGGCGAGGGACACTATTACAGTTTCCTTATTTTAAAGATATATTCTGATTTCTTCCAATTTTCGGTTTGTTTTAATTTCGAACTGTGCAGTGACTAACAGTATTATCGGAAGGTCTGCATGATAAACTGCAAGCTAAAACAAGCTCCGCCGACTCAAATGCAGAGGAAAGTGAATCGATGTTGAAGGATATCATTAGTTTCAACAAATGAAACAGGTTACCGTTTACACGAGCGTGAATCCATTGGTATCCTTCCTGTTCTGCAGCTATAATGCTTTGGAGACAGTGGCTAAAACTGGTATTATTGTTGTCAGTATGGTTTTGTAGGAGAGCGTATATAAAACTAAAACACTTTATGTTAATGAATTTATAAGAATTAAGGAGGTGCCTAGAAGAGTTGACGCTAACACATAATGATTTCTTGTCGTACTTATTCGACACCTTTACTTCACAGGGCTCAAAACAGTTTCGAAATACTTCCATTTTGAGGTCACTCGTTTTTCCTTTGAATTTTACATTCTCAGTTAAACCATCACCAATTTTGCAGCAAAATACCAAGCGAAAGATTTTTGCACAAAAATCAACGAATTGTTCTCGTTTTGTTTCAGCCTTCCACGTTGGTCGTATTTCTCCATACACTTGATGACATTTGCCACTTTCGCCAAGATTGGGAATAGAGTATTAATTGCTACATAATCTAGTTTGTCTCCTCCATAAATGTGGATAACTGATCCATTACAAGTTTTACTATTTGTTCGCTGTAGGATCTGCTAAGAAAATCTATATGACAAGCCTCAGGTTTTCCAGTCAGTCGTTTGAGTAGAGCTCTTATATTAAACAGTTCTTCCGCATCTTCCTGCTTCATAATTGTCAGAGTTCTTGATGTGAGCTCTCTACGCATCTTCCTGCTTCATAATTGTCAGAGTTCTTGATGTGAGCTCTCTACGCATCTTCCTGCTTCATAATTGTCAGAGTTCTTGATGTGAGCTCTCACATGGGATGCAGGTAGTCAACTTTCTCGAACGGCCGACCCACCTTTGATTAAAAGTTTTACAACCAAGTTGTCGTTGCCAGCTGCACAGTCATAATGAGGAAATTTTTCACACAGTGGTTTTTTTGAGAAACTGCTGGATATTTTCTTCCCATCCCCACGTTTTCACCATTTTAAAAACACCCTTTTCTAGTCCAAATTCAACCAAATGCACATTCTTACTCGTTTGACTACGGATTTCTCCAAAGTGCCGAGGTTAATTAACTACGACAAAGTCTAGGTGATCCACATCATCTTTGCTAAAAAAACCCAATTCTGTGTCCAAAACGAGCATACTCTTCCAACTTTTCTACAGAAATTCCATTGAATACCAGCTTGTCAGGGAGAAGACAATGGAACATTGTGGGGCACAAGTAACTCTTTGATTGAAATTCCATTTTAGTATGCTCCGCTTTAAATCTCACCAGGGAATAAGAAGATCCAGGAAATTTTTTAGTCCATATAATCTGAGAAAGTTTGCTGAACATCAGCGGAGTCTCGAAAAAATTGGTTATTTTGCTGAAACTTCCATCAAAAAGTGTAAACGATGCATTTTGAAGTAGAAAGAGTTCTGAAATATCACCCCATGTTGAGATAGAATCAGTAGCCACGTGACAACTTTCAACGTCTTCCTTCACTCGGCTACATACCAAAATGCTTTTGCATTGCACTGCTCCACCTGTCTCCAACTGTGTGATAAAATGTGTTATAACAACTCACACTTTTACAAAAATCAGGTCTTTAGGAATAGCCTTTTGAAGTTGGGAGGCTATTTCAGTCTCTTTTAGTACATCTACGTTTTCTATGATGGTCTTCCGAATTATCGTTATGGTTAGATAAGGGTTCGTTGTAATAATTGCCATTATATTTACACTGGAATTTTGTTGAGAATGGAGAAATTTATTTGTGAATATTGGTGGGGTTACGAATATCTTGCTGTTGTAAAATGTTCGATAATTTGAATCCAGCGATTGTCTGAGTAGCAAAAAAGAGCTGTCTTGTCTGTTCGCAATCAAAAGAATGCAAACCCGCTCGAAAAAACCCTAATTTGTCTCGACGGCTCTGTAAACGCGCTCGCTTTTAACATGTGGCCACACGCAAGACATGTCCGTAGCTTCAATTACAGCTTTCATGTTACACTTTACTTTATTTGATTCCCAGATGCTAACGAGTTCCCTCAACTGCGGATGGATATCTATGATTTCTCCACCCTTCCCAATCAAGAACAGCGTGAATCTAGTGTTTGAGCGTTCACGTCAGCACCACCAGTGATGAGAAGCTGCTGCGTTAACTCGTAATCTTCGGAGCGTCTCATCACAGCTAAATGCATTGTTATTCTTGTCTTTAGCATTAACATCCTTTTTAAATATTGCCAGGAAGTATTTTAATGCGTCGCAGTTAGCATGTTTCGCCCAAACGCGAAGGACAGACTCATAGTTCTTGTTCTTTTTCTTACAATCAGTCCCAATTTCAATCAGTGCCCGGATTACTGAAATAGACTTCCCACCACGTTGGCATAGAATAATGGTGACCCCTTTATCCTCATCAACCACATTGAAAATACTCACATAAGAATGCAACTATTTTAAAGTTTCAGGTAACAGCTCCACTTCCTCCACCGCACAATGAAGTGGGCTAACTTTCTCCCTGTTGAGTTGGTTAAAATGTCTGACCTTAAGTTGACTTAAGGAAACAACAAGCCAATGATAAAATTCAGGTGTCATAGGATTCTCTGTGATTTTTTGAAGAACGGTGTTTCCATTCTTCTTGAGAAGGTTAACATCAGCCCCACATTCAATCAAGCACTTTATCAGCTCATAATGAATGTTTTTCTGTAAAAGCGGAACCGTTTCATCAGCAAGTTTTTCATGGATCCAAACATTACTTATATTGGACAGCAACTTGATGATTTGGACTTTGGCATTAATAGTTTCTTTCTTTTCTCCTAGACTTTCGAACATGCAAAAGTGAAGCAAATAGCGTAGATTGTTCAGCTCAGACTCGCATTTCCGTGTTAGCAATTCCACCAGATGGTATTAGCCGCGTTGCACTGCCACATGCAGAGGTGTGAGGACAAACGAATCAAATGAACGACCTTTTAAATTCATTAGATCTATTTGGACGCAAAATGTTTTCATCAAGGCAACACCTGAGTACTTGGCTGAAATGAGGAGAAGCTCGTTAATTTCCGAATCTCCTTTTTCACCTAGTTTTGAAAAGTCAAAACACAAAGATACGGCTAGAGGTACAAATTGATAGTCGCTGACTGCCGATGCAAGGAAGATACGGGAAACTTGTCCATAATGAATTGAGTCCATGAGCATGGACACACGATTGGTTTGATCTTACCCCTCACGATTTTTGCCATTCATTTTGGCAAAGCCGTTGATACAATAGACGACTACTAGACAGTTGAAAGTAAATGATGTGCCAAGCTATGTTTTTCTAAACGGGGTGGTTATAAACTCTTCTCTTGGTTTCGTTGCAAGTAACTCGTCCTCAAAGGATAAACGACAAGTTGTTTTGTGACGTTTACATTCCCACCGCAAACCACGCAACAAAAAACTCTGCAAAGGTGCGGTGAACAAATCTGATGTCATCTGAATTGGTTGCTTCAAGAAACCATAGTGCGCAAAGTTCATTCAGAGAAATGGACGAAGTCTTCAGTAACTGGAACTGGTGAGCATACTCCGGAAACAGCAACTCTAGGGCGTAATAGATATGAATATTTTTAATTGTGTCAAATTTAATTTTCAAGTTATATAATCTCATTTTCATATACATATTCACACATTTCAAAGATGGAAGTGATTTGACCGATTGATTGGTATTTATATTTGGGACGCCAATTTCAGAACATCTAATTGCTTCCGATGTGTACGTTTCAGCAAGTAGCTTGCATTGGAAAGGTATTCCAGCAATACCTCTCTCAAAATTAGTCATATTTGAGTTTAATGCGTTGACACATGATGTTGCAAACTGATTCAGATTCTCATTCACTGTTGCACCATTCATTTCCAAGAATTTCCAGAGAAGAAATTCCACCTGGTCTGCTTCCATAAACGGATTTACTGTTTAGCTACTTGTAAAGTACTTATAAAGTATTCTCCAGCTCCTCCCGCATATGTGTACGTGTTGCTACAAATACTCGGGCTGATTTCAAGGTCATGATGGTTGTCAGAATTTTCTTTGCGGTTGATACTTGAGGTAAAACTTCATCAAACCCGTCAAACATAAAGAAAGATGCATGGTTTAGAAGTCAAAATATCCGTCACGATTTTCCGTCCACATTCAAACTCTGAAGATTGCTCAGCAATCAATGAAACTATTGATTCCAAATTAATTGGCTTTTGATTGAGCGCTTGGACCAATTCCTTCACGACTATGAACTGGATCAACATGAAAGGGTTCTCTTTGCTTATCTGATGAGCTACATTTGCAAGTAAAACAGACTTGCCCATTCCTGGTGAGTCAGGAATCACATTTAAATTATTTCCTTTTGAAGCTAGCCCTTCTTCAGAAAACACTCTTGAGCATCATCAATGTGCTTCTGGAGACTTTTGACTGAACCGGACGACTGAATCCATTCATACATATTATCTTTGTACCTGAACAGATGCACAGGCGCCTTCGCTATTTTGCAAATTCTCTCAAAATTTCCTTCGTATTCCAGCAATATGAAGCCAACTGTGAGGGAAATGGTTTGATTTCCAGACACGTCCGTTTCGGCTTCTGTCACCAAACTCGTTAGCTGATGTTTTTCCATTCCATCAACAACAAAGACGTCATTGCAGGCTTGCTGGAAAACACAACTTTTCAATTTGTTTCTGCTCAGAAGAGTGCGGCGGACGTAGTATTTCACCTGGTCAGGTACCTGGTTGTTCACTAGCGTTGTGGTATTTCCCTTCTCCAATTCTATCAGAAATGTTCCGTCAATGAGGCGATGAAGGTGGTTATAGCACTAGAATAGTTTAACCTTATTCCCTTCAAAACTCACCAGATTGTTACCCAACTCATTTTTAAGCTCGACTGACAACTCATCCTATGTGGTAGATTTTGAAACGTGGACTTGTTTTAGAATTCAAAGAGCTCTGGTTTTTTGGGTTTTCTTGCACGCATCTATCAAAGCTTTAAAAGCTTCTTCGCGTGTTAAAAGAAGGTTGTACAGCAGCTTGGACTCGGCGTGCTTCCATTTGGAGCTATTTATAGCGTCCTGTACAAATATGTTGAATTGATGTTAACTAGAGTAGGAGCTAAATTGATGCTTTGATACTCACGATTGAGTTTCATCATAACTTGCCAATTGGGAAATATCATTTCGACTAAAACACCATGTTCTTGCAGCACTGCACAGAATGAACTGTTGCAGATCGTAAACCGTTGCTGATTGTATTTAATTCCTGGATATGAGACACCTGCCAAGGCTCCATTGTAAATTGTATCAATTTTCAGATGAAGATATCAAATTACCATCACAGTACTGTTCATTTTGTCATGAATGTCTCGAATCTGTTCGCTCGGTAACAAGCTTCGTATTCCAATGTTTTGTGTATCTAAAAACAAACAAATTGTCACAACGTCTCCGTAAATGCGACACTTAATAATTATTCTGGTTGACCATAATTTCCTGTTTCCACCATAGTTTTGAGTGTACCAGGCCTGATTTTCCACTGAAGAAAATGTTCAGCCTCATCATATCCTTGTCACAATCTGAATAAGTACAGTAAATAGTAAGTTATGGGGCAGTTTATGGCTTATCAACGGGGGTTGTGATATGGGGATGAGTGGTAGTTGGTGTTGTTGTGATGATGATGACGATGATGATGCATAATACGGCATATTTTAAGGTTACATAGTATTTTATTATACTATGTACTCAAGCACTCGGTAACAGATTAGTACGTAGGTTAATTAAGTTATAATATTAGTGTTAGTTAGGATATAATAATAGTGTAAGTTAGGTTAATTAGGTTACATAATTAGGATAAGTATTTAG
>JAQGAP010002489.1:0-14965 GCA_034697805.1 Orchesella bifasciata | reverse complement strand
GAAACTTTTATTGCCACACATGTTTCAAAAATATTTGTCACAAAATGATATTAAGCAGTTATGGTTGTTCCTAAACTGTGATGATTTTCATACAGGATTATACCTAACATTAGATTGTCTGCGTCATTTTAAAGAAAACGAAGGGAGCCTCACAAAATTGTATGGGGATTTAGGAGAAAGTTAAGTGCAGTTTTGTTGTGTTTGTCTATTAATGCAGTAGGAGCAGCAGCAGCAGAGATGTAAACACACTTGAATATTCAAGCTTTAATGCATACTTCAACTCACAACTTGTCTGAAATCTGAGGAGAGGCAGTATCGTATGCATGTTCCATGCAGTACTTCCGTTTCATTCACTTTCTCACATGCCGACTTTATCGTTGCAATGATACATGTATCATATTTAGGCCTTTTGGCTCATTCACTGCAACCTATAATCAGTGGAAAATGTGCTACATCAGAAAAGCTATTTTGGTGCTCTCTTGCTGAACACACAAATGAAAGAGAAAGTAAATGCAGTTATTTATTCAGCCGTGTTATTATGTGCACAACGAGTTTTCATTGCTCCCACTCTCTCTCTCATTCTCAAATCTGGCTTTTGGTAGCAGTTCATATCGATTTAGCTTTAGGAGAAGCTTTTGCGGTTTCAGTGGTTTACTTTAATGTTTGATTTACTCTGCACCGATTGCAGTTTGCATACTGGATTAAAAAGCAAACTTTGCGGTGGTGTATCAATCATGCTCCTGCTCAGCACTACATGTGTATTACATTAGTGCAGTGTTAAAACGTTTATTCAGCAAATAAAAACCATGATTCCTGCCTGTCCCAAACATAATCAACTCTGGTCTGGCTGCCGACAAAGCTTGAATCGAGCTCACTCAAAATGTACTCTTGCACCTTATCTGCTTCTCGTATTACAAAGGTTTTGATGAAATATGCATAGTTAACACAAGAGGAGCCGATGGTTTTGAAAAGATAGGTATCTGTAGATGGTAGAGGTGGAACGAAACGTTTCTTTACCTTCGTATCTTATCGTAAATGGATATCACTTCCATACATTATTGATTACTTGTGCGTTTGGGCATGCTACAGCATAATACACATTCAAGTAAAAAGCTCTAGCTTTGCTGTATAGTCATCGTCACTAATAGTAAGATGTCAACCTCCTGATACTATTTTCAATTGAAGGCGTGTAGACCGTGGGACAAGGGGCTCACACAGGGAAAATGAAACGACAAATTAAATTTCATTGTCAATGCCATGTCATTCTAATAAAATGGGAAAGGAAAATGACACTGGAATAAGGATGTGTAGTGACAAAATCTAACACATAATATATTATGAGCAGTGGTAAGTCTTATGGTTATACAATTTATCTGAAGACCCGAGTAGGAAAATGAATTACAGGAAGGGAAAATGTACGCATATTCATTCCTACGTTGTTTTGTGTACCTGCTCTTGCACTTCAAGTCTCATGAGTAGAGTAACTCAAAACCCTATGGCTTCTTCCTTCCTCCAACTTTCCGTTTCTCATTTCCATTTCCATACACACGTCTACTACATTTTTATGTTCGCTTTCACGAATTCTGTGATAACTTTTTTCGATGAAAATGAGTCAAAATTTATCGGCTAACGCATTCAATTGTATTATGACGTGAAAAATAGATGCGTACCCAGTCCACAAGAGCTGGTGAGGGCACAGTAGTGATAGGAAGTACACATGACACATGATTCATTCATAGAGCATTTCGTATGCGATGTAGGAGTAAGCGTGTATAGGAGAATTCTGTTACGATTATGATCGTAATTTTGAAAAGTATGAATGGAAACAAAAAAGCATAAAAAGCTACATACTGCTGATGCATGCGGTAATGGCATTGTGCGTGGTACCTTATTATTATTCTCTTCTCATTCTTCGCTGTTGTTCCTCCTATTAATAATGTAAAAAAAGTGCGAGAAGGAGGGGAACAGCGCGAGTGCACAGGATATAGAAAATGACAATAAGAGAAAATCAAGCAGACCAGCTAGAGTGGTGGGGCAATATGGTTTCCTGTGATAATAATAATCATGATGATAATGATAATAACAGTAATGCATAATAATCATCATGATACATATGATGCAAAAGGAAAATGAAAGCCATGTGTGAGGGTGTGTGGCTGACGCGTGCATGAATATACATATTTGTTGTCGTACTCATGCTTCATTGTTAGAATTATTTCATCCCCGCATGAAAAAATGAAGTGGGCATACTATGTGTGTGCACACATACATGCTGTGTTATATGTAACTTGCCTCTTTTTGGGGAGAAAAAAGCAAAAGAAGATGCAGGAAATTCGGGGGCTGAAAATTGGTTAAGTGCGATATGACTGACTGGATATTTATTAATTCCTTTTTATCTCTCCAAAAAGCTTAAAATCTAGATGGGATCTACTAGGAGAGTATAATCAAAGCATGAATATTTTGATTTGTTTCTAGCTCTAGTTGATGCCCATATGCATTATCAAAGGTTCTCTAACAAGTGAACCCTGCTAAGTATTTCCCTCTGTTGTTTGCTTGCACTGCATCAATGCATTCGTTTAACTCTTTGCTCTGTAGCTCTTTACAAATTGGTGGAATGTATGTAAGCAACCCACTTTTATTCGGTTTAAAGTTTAACTGCATCAAATTGCCAAATATGAGTTTTCTACCTGCCCACCATCGTTTGTTTAGAACACGAAACATGGAGCTTTGGGCTTCCACCCCAACAAACTGCAGCAGTTTGATATTTCCACAGACAAAATCTCTGGGGAGCTGTCGCAGTTCCATAAAATTTGAATGAATGACTGCTGTGAGTTTGCTATTAGTCAGCATGAAAGTCCAACACTGAAACTCCAAACCCCATTGCCACAGCTGCAAATGTGGAGGAGTCCGCTCTCTGCGCATTATATTAAGACTTATTGTTTCCAATCTTTATATACAATTTCCTATCATACAGTGGGCGATTAACCACCAACTGAGTGGTTTATGAATATGGGGCAAACACTAAATTTCAACTGAGCGATTACCTACTACAAAGTAGTTGGGCAGTTGGAGTTTCTAACTGATTTAGTTGGGAAAAAGTGAACCTTGCAAGAAACTAAGGAACTACCATTCAACTTTTACAAAGTAAAACAATATGATTTAATGCAAAGCAAACTGCTGATATGGAAAATTAAAGAATTCTCGTAAAATTTAGTTTTATTCCTGACATTAACTTCAGAAAGTTCTAAATCTGCATACGTAGACACAAATAGTTGTGAAGTTGCAAAAAATGTGAGTAACAAAGGCTATAATTAAGATTTTTTTGTATTTTTGCAGTTCCGCCCCAAAAGCCGACAGTTTTTGATGGTCAAGCCATTGAACTAGGAGGAATTGCTGGTCCATTCAACGAAGGAGCGTCCATGACGTTAACATGTATGGCATCCGGAGGTAAGCCATTGTAGCAGTTTTGTTCACATTGCTGTTTCTCCGACATACGTGTGATCGTGATCCAATAAATTATGCAAAATTTTAGGTAGCAGTTGTACAATTAGCATTTACATGAATTTGTAATGTACTATGATTAACGTTACGACATCAAATGCTAAAACGAGGGAGACTACTCACGTACTAATAATTTTCTTCAGAATCGTAGTAATTCATTTCTCGCTTTCACGTATTCTCACGATAAGTGGACGTAAGGTATACCTGAGAGATTACAGATTTCATCGTTGGAAGTAGTAGAATTAAATGTGATGCATATACATAGCTGCGCATTCAAGCCTGTGTCGCAGTTACATTTTACATCCCGTCTCTACTAAACATTCTCTTACTCTTCCAGTTTGGCTTCAACAGCAATTTACATACATACAAGAGCTTAAAACTACTACTTTCAAGAAAGAGGTAGGGCTACTAGTGCAATCATAATGTTGTGCTGGTTCTTATGCAATGCTGAGTAGGTTTTATTTACCAGATGTTCTGCAAGAAGAGTTAAAAGGTTGATGTCATCATAAATTATTCAACTTTAATTTCCTTTAGGTACCCATTACGAGATGACATGGACAAAGGGAAATTTTGCATAACAGAATTTCTGCTCAGTGAAGAAGCTGAGAGTATGTGTGACATTACCTTGCTGACTATAGAATAGGAATGTAGTTTACGCACATAATAACACATGTTCTTTAATCAGTATTTGCCATTATAACAACTTCCCATGTTGGATGCTTCACATAAAATATTAAACCGGTGGTGTAAGTTGTTTGTGTCAAGGTCATCTTTTGTGTACCGTAATTTTGAGATCGAAAGGTTCCTGCTATATTATGCCAAATTATGTTTTAAATTCGTGGTAACTGTTTTTACTAAATCCTGTACGTTTAAAATAGACAACGGCAGCCGCATATAAAATATTACCACAACTAATTCGAATTCAAGTACTTAGTTGCTTTTACTAAAGTCTATAGTAGCCATTCATCATGCCATAAATCTATACGATAATCAAAACTCGTGCTAAAATGTGACGCTTGCCCTTTTGGGATAATTGTGCTGTATCATCAACCAGCCTTCCTTTCTAGTTAGCAACAGACGAAGAATCGTACTAATGCGATGGGGCAGATACTTATACTATTCTGCTTACTTTTAGAACTGCATTTGTATACACTACGCTACAGATCACCTGGCAAGAACAAGAAAAAGGTAGGCGGACAAAAGGCCAGGATATATTTTAGTCAACTCCAAATGTTTGTTTCAAAATGGAATTTTGTTTTAAAACGGATCTGTGCTGTCACAGTCAGCAGGAAGTACGTAAAACAAGCCTGGTAAATATAGGTTTCGTGGAAGCAATGATCAAGATATCTTCCATTTCTATTTGACTCAAACATAAAAACCGATTGATGTATAGCAGCTCTATTTTTTTGCATCAGAAACCAGAAAGAGCTGTTTGGGTTCTTTTGGTAATACTGCGAATGAAATGAGCAGTCAACTCAACTGCCTACACTCCAAACTCAAGTTGAGAATACATGTTTACAGCATCCATCTGATATAGCCTTCGTTTGGCATGCATATATTCAAAGAGAAAGTGAGTGCAAAGTAGTGAAAGTAGACTAATGAAATGTGAGCAAAAGGTCCGCTGTGAATCCTCTTCTTTCTCTCACGTTTGAAGGTTGTCTGATTCTTTCCACGAATGAATGTACACTCATACACCCACATCCCAGATTCCACCAGTTAGTTCCCCTCAAAACACACTCCGTAGTTCACGGTAACTTGTCAAACAGTTTCGAATAATTTTGCTTACCTAGCCACTCTCTCTCTATATATTATGCATAAAAGAAAGGAGCGCGAGGAAAGATATAATCTAGTATAAACTCAGGTATTAAGTGTGGGGAGATGAGATATTATCACGGTTGTTCGTGCCAAGTAATAGTTATGTGATGTTCTAATAATCATAAAACGTGTTTGGGTTGGTTGTTAGTTTGGTTGGAGGCATCATTGGCGAAGTTATTCACGCATTTTAGTTCTCAGCAAAAACATAATATAGCTTGGCTATATAATAATAGTTAGAGAGCACGATGGTGGAGAAGTGCAGGCATACTTTATTTATACAATTCATTCAGAAACTTGGGCAAGCAATCTTCCAACTTTAGTCAAGTATTTTCATTGTGAACTTAAAAGTCTGCGGAAGGGAAGCAGTTTAATTCTCGATTTTTTGCTCATATCACAGCCTATGCAAATTATCTATATGTGATGGTCTACGTCTAGTCCATGTATATATTGCACCCTTATTTTGTGATTCTATCACAGTTTTTCGTGCTTGTGTGCATTTTCGTATTTCACAAGTTATATGCATTAGGTTAGTTTCAGTAGGTTGGTCGTAGAGAAGGCAACTTCCTCCTCGAACAATTTTCTAGCAGCATCATCGTAGCACAGTGCATAGTATTCGTCATTACATTCCTTTATCATATCGCACAATGAGTGAAGGAGCAGGAAGGAAGTTTGCAAGATAGGAATTACTGAACTGTGTGTATATATAGGTGGCTGACTTGGCTGTGAAGGAGGCAAGATCAAGTTTTCTAAAGATTTTCCCCATATCTTTTTGGTTGTTTATGGTTATGACTACTACAGCGACTGCTTCCCTTATACATTTTTGCTCTAGTTCCATAATATTTTCTGTGTGCTTTATACATACATGCGTATATCATACGAACATGCTGGTGCGTCCGTATCTTTTTGGTCGCACCCGTCGAATTGTTAGCAGTCCATTTACATCAACACAGAGCTGAAGTTGGATTATAAAAGTATATTTCCATTCCACATAGACAAATGCTGTATTAGCAGATTCATACATTGTTCGCAGGGACATACCCTCGTTTGGAGCTTCCACTCAGGGTGCTCAAAGTAAAAAGTAAAGAGGTAACATTTATGGGATGATGGCCTCAGCCGCAGCATCCTTTACTGGTTTGAATGTCTTGTAAGTTTTGCCTGTATGAGTGGCTTCCCATTCTGTTCGAAAGGCAATCAGCAGACCCACATGTGTATATACATATGAGTCATATGACTATAAAGTTGCACCAAGGGCTTCCTTGCCATCACCAACCTAACTCAGCTATGCCTTTTAAAGAGAGTGCAAAAAAGCGATGGCAAATTGTGGGAACTCCGTGTGAAGTCCTCTTGCCCGTTTCATTCGTTAGCTTTCACTTTTGTTACTATCTCTTTCCAACTGGGCAAAGTATGGAACCACCGCTGCTGTCATACATATGCCTCCATTCTTTACTTTTGCGTGTTTGCATATTTGCGTTTCCTTCTGTAGCAAGGCGCTTTTCAACATTCTAGGTGAGGGGTAGCATTAATTTTTCATTCCAGACTCCTCGCTCTCCATTTTCTTGTAGGTGAACGAACGGACGGGAGGACTGCTTAAATACATTTTCAAATTCGAATTCCACAAACAAGCTCTCCATGGTGCATGGAATGTACCCGAAACTAGCGTGTATATATGCTTGCATTGTTCTCCACAGTACCATAAAATCGTGTAATTTTGGTTTGATTATAAAGCTAAGAGAAACTCTTTGTTTTTCGTTAACGTGGTGTAGTGTACCAGGCACAACTACACATGTTGACGTTCAAGTGATTAGAGAGCGTGAATTAAAGAAATAATCTGTATGGTGTTTGTAGCAGCCGCAAAATTGACAAAAACTGCTATCTTTGTACATGTGTTTAAATTTGCACTGTATTTACGTATAATCAATCTTTTATACGTTTATAAGTTACATTGTATCTCAGTACCTTTCTAGGACGATGTGGACTGCTGGTTGTTTTTCTCACTTTAATGCGAGTGTTTTATATGAACTTATATTGATATGAACGTGTCAATTTGGATGGGTTTAACACACATATTGACAACCCATATTATTAGAAATATATGGTTCAGCTTGATTGCAAAATAGAGTATGGCATTTCATTTTGCACGCAATTATGACTTGACAAAAAGAGTCATGATGAGCTGTGAAACTCGGGGGATCTACAGTTTTGGAGAAGAATGGTTCAAAATCATTGGCTAAAAGGCTGAAACGCAGAAAAAACAATGGAAAAGATTATCATCTTTCAAAGAGGGAATCTACAATGAATGCAAGATAAATTACTGTCATACAAATATTTGGACCGTATATATTAAACGTTTATCGAACACTTTTATCGTTTCTGGTTCTCGAAATTCTTTTCATGAGAATGAATGCTAACATGCCACACAATAGATTCGTTCTATCACCAATGCAAAACCATTCACAGTCTGAAATGATGTGCTGAAAGCCATCACAGAAGCTTTCTACTTCTCAGGTTGAAAGCGTCGTCATCTGCAGCAGCAGCAGCATCATCATCAGAAAGGCAATTCATTCTAAATTTGTGTAAAGCCAGAAAACAAGAGAAACTGGATTTTCCCCATCAACCCATTGTGTTGTTGGCGCTCTATGGGTTTACTCATTTATAGGAGCACTACTATCCTCCACACTCATTCGAGCCATACTTATGTAAGCAAACGTCTTCTATTACGTGGCTTTCATTTCATTCCATACAAACATGACACCAAAAGCTGGAACGCTTTATGTTAGTGCAGGAAAGGGAGAGAGAAAACATATTGCGTTTTGAGAAGAGAACAAGATCCCAACGAAGGAATTCTTGAACAATGCAGTCAAACGAGTACAAAAGCTTTTCAGGAAGCCACTACCACACCATTTTATGTACCTTAACACGTGTATCATGTTCTTACAGTGATCGCACACGTTCTTCCTCCAATGAGCCACCTCACAAATAATTCCTTTTATTCATTCAACACCAATAATTCCACAAAACTACGACTAGCACCGCACACTCTCTCTCTCTTGTGCTCCTCCACCCTTGTTTGGCGAGTAATTTACCATTTATACTTTCTTTCAGAATGGGATCCAATTGACAGTTGATTAGATTTCTGAAATATTTATGGCGATATTTAATTGCTGGGCAAGTGGATATCCGCCGACTTGAGCAGCATTTCTCAAATCTCCCTTTAATTCCCTTTTCCATTCTCCTCGTCTTTGCAAGCAACAACCCTCTTAAAAGTTGTTAAGCCGATGCTATTCTTCTCTTTGGCGTTTTGACAAACTTTCAGCGTAAAACATACATTCTACATACATAAACTCTAGAGTAGGTAGTAGTATGAAATAACTGATAATAATATAAAAGTTAAGTTGCAAAAGACTCCAAAGTAACAACATACTTTATAGATAGACCGTATACTTTTACTACATTTGATCATCACTCCCCCTTCCCCCTATTTATGTTGATTTATATCTAATTTTATACACAAAATCGGGTCTGAGCCGACGAACTCCGAACTGTCACTTGTAATTGGATATTAAACGAATGATCTTTTCTTCATTAAAGCATCCATTTCAACCTATTTGTGTATTTTTATTGCAGGTCGGCCATCACCCAAAGTAACTTGGTGGAGGGGAGGATCTCTGATAGATGAAACTTACCAAATAGTTTCACCTGAAGGAGCAACGCAGAATACGATGACAGTTGGGAAGCTAACCCGATCCGATCTTCACGCGGTGTACACGTGCCAAGCGAGCAACAATAATTTAAGCGAGCCAATATCTTCCTCTGTCCAAGTAGAGATGCACTGTAAGTAAATATTTTTGACCTCCTTCTATTATTGATACAATTCCCTTTGATCTACGTTAAATACACTCACGACCAGAGGGTTCTTGTTGAGTTTTGAACTGTGGTTCCATCAAGCAATATTATACAGAACGTTGCTCAAAATGAGTCAACCCCACAAAAATGAGCAAATAATGCCTTATTGCTTAATGCTGTATACCGACTACGTATGTCGATACGTAGTCGGTACACTCATCAAAATGTTATATAGAATTTCGATGATCAATCTGAAGAAAAATCGATTCTAGCTTGGTAGTAAATGTGATGACGTAAATTCAAATTATTCGTTCCCATCCCACTGGGATATAAATTGCACGGAAGAATTTTCCTCGCATAACTTCCATCCAATGCAGAATCAGTCAGCTCAGAGTTCTATAAATGAATTGCATGTGAATGATTATAATGTTCATTGATAATAAACGATATGGCGCTGCCTGTCTGCGTTCACTTGCGGTTATAAAAATCCACAGAGAGCGATAAAGCAGTGGAAGTGCCAGTTATTGTAATATCACATATCTATCCGATCTCAAGTGATATATACGCTATTAGGATTTACTTTCTCTTGGATTGAATAAACGGGAGTTTTCTCCATTTATGACGGCCGTCACTGGGACGAATGGAGCATGAGAAGAATTCTTATTATAAGAATACATACATCTGCAAATGCCCATGTCCCGTTTTGTTCTCCATCATGTGACTGACTTGTCTATCCAACGTGGAGGTCTCATTCTCATCTTTCCGACAGTAAAGGAAAAGGGATAAGGTAGCAGATATCCTTCCTCGAACCGACTAGGATATCACTATGTTGCGAATATTGTAGGGTGTGTGGGCTCATTCAATAAAATATAATTTCTTTTATATATCGTTTTGCACAAAGACAGACGATTTTCTTTTTCTCGGAGTGAGTGAGTCTCTGTAGATGAAACGAGAGTAAGTCATTTTCTCTCCATTTTTAAAGACATCTTTCCCTCTATCTGAAACGGCGGAATGTGATGTGGCAGCTGCTCTTATATTATGCTATTAGCTAAATCTCTGAAGATAGACTCGAAACATTTTATGAAATATTACATTTGTGCAAGCTACAAAAGCCATTTCTCACTTTGTTCTCCTTAAGTAAACCTCACTATCACTATTATATAAACTATGAAAATCTGAACTGGTGTGTGTAGGTATGCGTGTGTGTGGCTGCGGCTGAATAAGAAATATGCCATTCCTTGTCTTTCATGGCTTGCCGCATCCTCCTTCCGCTATAGTTTGAATCGTAGTGGCATCATTAATCTAGCAACGGAGTGAGATTCCTGTCATTTAGACAGACATTTGTCATATATCCAAGAAAAGTGACTTAATTTTCCGCATTCTCTCTCTGCTAAGTGACTATCCACAACTATGGGGAAAATTATACCATGTATTTACCTTTTTCTTTGTGGCTCAGTCTCAATGATAATGATAGTGAATATTATATGGTAGAGACAGACAAAGGCATGAGCTGGTTAAAACGAGCACGCTTTTATCCTCGAGTCATCGCATATTTTGAATAATCGTTTGCCATCAGTTATACCAGTATTTTCATCAGGATATGCCCCATGAAAAATTACTTCTGGGTGGGCTAAACAACTGACATTGTTTTGCAGAACCTGATATCTTTGGACAATATAATATGGCAGTTCGATTCTACAACTACAACGTTGTTTTATGGTGAAGGATGCTGCTGTTTTGAAGAGAATAATTACAAATAAAATTAACACAAATTGCGAAACTACATCCGCAGGTCGTCCCAACGTGAATGCATGCAGATGAAGTTCCCCTTAAAAATTAAGCACCTCCATATGTCACAAAGTCAGAAAATACAGTTATGAAATGGTGACGCGTATGCATGCATGATGATGGTACGGTGAGCTCGTGAGCGAAATTGAGGAACATCTTTTGAAGAGCTTAATAGGAAATTGGCATTCAAGCGTTTTCTCAGGAGAGATGAAGAAAGCACAAGATGTTCCTCTTTTCAAAGTATCTCCTATGCTTTGCTGGTGGTGTTTAGTGAGTGAGCGAAGATTGAAGGCGGAGACGAAATCCTAGTTTCTTAAGGAGACTAGAAAATTAATTATCTTTGCAGTCAAGATTTTCTTGTGGAATGGTGAGTGAACAGAAACATTTCTATAACTTTACGCTTTGTACCAATTCCTTTTCGCTCACCAAACACAGGAAAAAGCCATGCCTCGACTACCACACATACCACATCATTTCGGAGTAGTTTATGCAACTGCCCTCAGTCCAATGAGAAATATGGATCTTGTTGGGAACGAGATGGAAAATAATGAATTTTGTAACATCTGATGACTACTAAGAATATCTGATTATCCTTTTGACTAACCCAGATAGTTTTGTCAACTCAAGAAGACTCTGCTGCTGCTGTTTCAATAGTGTTTCTTAATGAAGACAAGCTTAAAATAAAATCTCACGAGTTTCCCAACATATCACACTACACGATCGCAAAATTAAGCACTATATACCTACCTACCTCACCACACCACCTTCTACTATTTCACGTCACCTTTTTGTACTCAGCCACTAAAGTTAATGCATTTCAAATCCAATTTTCTTAAAATGTCAATACCATCATCATCCCGTGTAAACTGGATGTTAGAAAATGTATGCCAAGACAGCTTCTTTGAGGATTAGTTGAGAATGTCGTGACTTAAATTTTTTTTTGCCTACCTCGTACTTTTTTTGTGTGAGTACCACCTACATATATTCTTGCTTTACAGGTCTCCTCGTTATATGGTGTTCTAACACGGAGGCGTGGTAGAACGGATTGTTTTCATACTTGGTGACATTTTTCCTCGCTCTCTCTCCTCTAAATCACCTTTCCTGTGTCAGCACCAAATTTTCCACGGCCCCGGATTTTTTGGTTGAATGCGATGCGATGTTTCACAACTGTTTTATTCATATCATGAATATTTACAAGGTGTTCTGAGATAAAAAGTGCTTTTTAGCTCCAGAATATGATCGCTTTGCTCTCGAACGAGCTTGATGATTAAGTAAAGCATGCTTTTAGAGTTTGATGGAGCCAGGATTTTTAACAGGCTTCCCTGATCTCTCCATTTTTAGGTGGTGTACCCAGAACGGCACACATTTTTAACTATTCGTCAACATATTCTGGTTGCTCTTCGTGCTAAAAGTGTAAAAGAATTGAATGCGTAGGACTAGGCAGTGTGATTTTGGTTTAGTTCTTGTGAAATGCTGCCTATTCTTAGCCGTAGTAGTTTTTAGATTTTCCTTTCGTTTTCAGAGTTCATTCATATGATCCGTCATACTTTCATTTTATCATGTCAAAACTGCTAAGCAAAAGAAATTACTATGAAATTAAATTTCACTCTGCTGAACTACAACCTTTCGATCCTAAAAGTAGAATGCAACTGCCCACTTTTCCCTACTACAAATCATAAATATATTGTCACATTTTGTAAAGTGGCAATATTTTATTCAAATTAATTCATCATGTGCTTTTACCATCATCATTTCTGAGATGCAATTTAGTCATCTAAAACCTCTTGTACGTCGTTACTTAACCAGCGTCTTGAAAAATTACATTTCCTCAGAAATTGGGTCGATGCTAAGTATTTCTATGTTTCGTAAGAAAGGAAGATGAGTAAATTTAGTAAAAGTTCCTTTTATATCAGCAAAAAAAAAGCTTTTACTTTTAGTAGTGAAAGTGGAGGACAGGCTAGACCAACCCTACTTATATCAAGCAAGCAACAATGTTCTTCTGAGCATTGTGGTTAACATCACATAAATGTATGTACAAATAATGCTCCTAGTATAAAGATAGTAGCAAGCAAGTGAGCAAGCGATATTATCCTTGCTCCATTCAAAGAATAAATGATACCATTTCTGGTAATGATTATGACTGTGGCTAATGGTAATGTTCGTTGATCGACAAAAAATCTAATGTCCACATTAATGTAACTTTCACCTAGTGTCTGAGTGAGTGTCCTACGGAGCAGAAAATCACATAAATAGATTGCATACGTGTAGGTACAAGCCCATTATACATCGGGTCTACGACTTGTTTCCCTCGCAAAACTGCTTCACTTGCTTCCCCCATCCGATCTGTGCGTTCAAATTCTTGGCAGTTTTTTTTCTGGTTTACTCACTCTTCCCAAACGTCCACGTTCAATTTCATGACGCTATTTTTCGCTTCATTTTACCCAAACACGCCACTCAATCTAATCAGTGCTTTTCTTTGCATTTGCCTGCATGCAATTTTTCACCGACTCGCACTTACGCTCATAGTCATTGTGCATGCCTAAATGTATAATACGGTATATACCTAAGTGAATGTTGGTATGGAAGGATGAAAACATGGTAATTAGCACGTCTATTACGCACACGCAAATGTTTTTAAAACCTCTCTGGAGTATGGAGTTCCTCGCCTCTGCCAGTTTTGCACTAGTCGCATCATCACGATTTTGTGCGGTGCAAAGCTAAATATTTCCTGATTCACTAAACAATAACCTTTGCTCTTGAAGATGTATTTCAATTTAATTGCATTTCAAATCATCATCATGGAACAAGGCTTTACCTTTCACTGGGCTCTGCATGCTTTTGACTTTTTGACATGACTTTTTTCGACATGTACACGAGCATCAACTCCAAATTATAGCTTGGCTTCTGCCATTCGAAAATTTCTTCTCCAGCCCACTCCATATAGCATAATTATATGTATGTAAGTACGTAGTTATTTATATAAAAGCTAGTGTGGGCTTCACAAAACCTTTATAGGTAGGTAACTCAGCATCATCAGTTAAAATGAGCTAAAAAAAGTTTCCGTGAATTTCACAGAAAGCTTCATCTATGATTAATGAAATGAAAGTTGGAGGAGTAAAAGGCAATAACAGTGGTTGTGTTGTGCAGTTTCTAACTGACGTTTGACTTTAAATGTACAAGTACCTACGGACGTACGCTGCTTTGGGTTTCGATTTAACTGTAATGCGTTTTTGGAGTTGAGTGAACGAAACCCTCGGCCAGTTTCCCCTGTCATACGTCATATTATATGCGATACGAAGTCGAGATGCATGGTTAATTTAAAAACAGGAAGGGGAGAATTATAAGGGGAAGTGAATAACACCAACAGCCAATGTGAAGGTGGTGGTGTTAATATACATACATATTATACATGCTACTTTACTCGACCAAAATGTTTTTAAGATTTATGTACATAATACATACGCATGTAATATTCTGTGCTTTGAGAATTTTGTATGAATGTAAAATGTAGGGTGAACACCCTTTTTTGTTGCCTTTTAAATAGGAACATTCAAAGAGCAAAGATTTAAAAGCATCTCTCATCTCATCTCATGCTAATTTGTAACGTTTTATGATGAAGAGGTTATTAGGGGAAAATTATTTTGCGACCTTTCAAAATGAATACATAATATGATTTGAGTTGCTTTTAACTGGTATGAGTATCTAGTTCTCTTTGATATGAGTGAGTGGGCAAATATAGAGAAATGTTTGTTTAAATTTTAAATACACATAAATATACTTGAACCGCGAACCCAGTAGCAAAATGAAACAGAAATATTCATTCAAAACCTTTTTTTCTGATGATGAATTTTGTGAAAGTGAAAGAAAGTCAAAGGCCAAAGTGAAAGTCCAAGTAAAAAATTAAGCAGTTTAGTTGGTTTGGATTTTCCTTTCTTATTGTGCACATATTATGCTGTTTTACCTAAAGAAAAACAAAGTCTGTTAGGTTTTGGAAAAGGCGGAAAATGGGGTAAACACA
>JAQGAP010002488.1:0-14968 GCA_034697805.1 Orchesella bifasciata | reverse complement strand
AAGCCAACTTAAAATTAGCTTTGAAACCCGCGTGAGATCTTATGTTATGTTGTATGAAAACCTGTGCACCGCAATGGTACAAAGCACAGAAAGAATTGGAAATGTGACTTGCTACATCACTTTGTATGCAAAATGACTTCTCAATGCAAGTAAAAATGCAACATGCAGTAGATGAGTTGTTTGACATTGAATTAAAAGCACCTCATAATTTTTTTCAGCACGATAGCTAATTCCTCTCTAAATGTACAGTATTGCACAAAAAGACAATTTGGTATATTGCCACTTCATCTATCCGTCGCTGCCTCGTACCTGTAAGAAGCAATATATATAAGAACATCTCTTCAATCTTTTTAACGTTTGGTTGAAAACAAGCAATAATCTTATTGGGACAAGGAGACATAAGCAATTTGGTTTAAGGTATTCTATCGCCATTAACTTTTCATGATCATCTCCCTTGCCCTACGTGCAATGGTATATTATACCGCGCGTACACCTATGCGGTTTACACGAGCCTAATTGACCGGTTGCGTGTGCTTTTGGTGAAGTCTTCAAAATAAATGTCGTTATAAGTTTTTGCTCACGTGCAAAATGGATATCGTTCTGATTTTACAAGTGAAATTAAATGAAAAGTTACTTTAATTGAATAATAACTTATCTAATGTCGCTCTCGGTTTTAGAAAATTGTAAACAGTTTTATGGGGATTGATATTGGCGTTTGACAAGTCAAGCGATGCTGATGCACATGCATACTTTAAACTTGACACAGATATTTTTTCTGTTGTTAGTAATCATCCAGGGTCATTTTATTTACGTTTGTGTGAACCAAGGTTTTACTCCTTATTTGTCTGGTGGAAAATTATTCTGTTGTTAAAAATATATTTGAAAGAGTAAACATGAAGACTTGTTTGGAATAGGATGGTCTTTATGGTTTATCAATCACAATCAACAGAAAATGTACTATTAGTAAACTACATGATGATTTTCTCTTGTAATATGATTTTAATATCGATAGCAGGTCGTATTTTTTTCCTTTCAAGGGACCATTAACGTTGGTGGTCGTTTTTGTGTCAAGATTCTCATCTTAGAAGAGTTTTTTCTTTGTTGTCATTCTGAAGTAAAGTGGCTCTCGGTGATTGTTACGGTTATAGGCAACTGAAAAGTTATAGCATGATAAGTGTCCTTGCGTATACCACTTTAATTGACGCCTCAGCTTCTGCTCTTCGTGCTTTCTGTATATCTGCCTGTCTACCATGAAAAAGGGAAAAATCAAAGCCATTTTGTATGCAATGCCCATCCCAATTAGTTAAAGAATTAAAAAGGAAAGTTATGAGTATGGTGTCTTTTCTCCTTAAATAATGTTGGAAAGTTGTTGGATTATCAAGTTATCTTCTTTATATAATCGGCGTAAACATTTTTGCATAATGTGTGTATTACAAAAAGATGGTAAAATATGCTTAAATTTTCATTAGCTAATTCAAAAAAAAATCGAAAATAATTTCCCAAGATTATTAAATAAGAATTTATTTTCCCATTCAGATCTTTGTTTAGTTTGGATTTCGATTGAATATCTTTGGCATTTAAAAATAATTTACATTAATGGAAGATCGACTAAATCAATGGAGCTGCAAAGTGGCGAATAAATAAGTTAATTTGTGACAAAATATAAAAAATTAGACTCTTCCCAGTTAATACTCTTGTTACTATCAATATTACTCAGCAAATAAAAGATGAATTTTTAAACTGAAGTAACTAAACCTGTGTACTTGTTCATGTTGACATTTTGATGTACTTTGTATGTATGAGTCGGCGTCTCCTCATTTTTTGAAACAAGCAACATAACATAAATGCACTGCGCTGTAAGTTTATTTGTCAATTTGTTGTTAGTAGACCGGAAGTTAAATATGAAACAGCTTTAAAATTTGAAAAATGAAGAATTAATTTGCCAGCGTGAGTACGTTTGTGTTCTCTATAACACTAATTTAATCCCCAGCTACAGCTTTAAGAACTGAAACCCATCCTCAATAAGAAATATTATACGCATCTTGCATGTATATCTATATAACAACTAATAAACCCACATTATTCATGTTAATACCTATGCATTCATCATGTTCACAACTGCCAAAACTTGCATCATCATAAAAATGAATCGACAAATTCATCAGATCAAGGTCCTAGTTTTGCACAGAAATGCAATCAAGCGAGATGCAGTAGCAAAGAAGAGTTGACCTTCAATTTAAGACGTACCAAAGTACATTAGTTTGTGCATTACATATTCACGTATGTATTAGATAATATTTACGTCTGTCTATATAGCAAACCATAATCATAACTAACCAAAAAGCAGCACGAGGAATTCGACATAAGTGAACAAGGCAAACTAAAACTGAAGGTATGAATAATAACTTGGACAAAAGCAAAATCCACACTTTTTAGTTGACTTGCAGTTGATCATCTCTTATAAACTCATATAGGTTTATATTTATGATTATGAACTATTGTTTCACTCAAGCCCAATCGTAGCATGAGTAAGACCAAGACTAGTAGAAAATTATATAGTATTAACGTATATATATTGATAAAAAGTGTGCATATTTACATGCCTGCCTGCCTTTTTCCTTGTTCGTTTTTGCAGCTATTAACCCACAGCCCTAATCCTCTAATCTAATGGCTGAATACAAACACAAAGGTACGCAAATTACGTAGACATTGTAGTTCTCTCTCTTTCATATTTGTCTGCATTCTAAAACCAGCATATTATTCATCAATCATCATATCACGCTCATTTTTTATGAATGGTGCATTTAATACCGGCTGGAAACAGGGAATACTATTATATGTTACAAGTCATATTAGAGTCCTAGTTCTTGTCCAACCAACTTACGCACCGCACTCATACTACATATATACACTTTACATTGGAAACATTGTATAATGCATGATAATATCGTCATACGAGCAACGAACGAGACGACAAAACGAGCTAATAAAAACTTATATTTTTCCCAGTTGTACACTCTACCCTGCTCTCATTTTCCTTCTGGGCTAGCTCGTAAGTAGAACATGCAATACTAATTTCTCATCTCTGGATATCTAGCTGCTCCAAAGTTCCAATCCTGCACTATACCTACTCTGCAAAGCAACCTCATCATCACATCAGCAGCAGAAGCAACATTAAGTGGATGGTGCATTCCAGAGGTATTCCCCAGTTCAATTCTTACAGTTTTACATCATGCACATGGTTGGTTCTGTTATTGTAAAAAATCAGCTATACAAGGAAAATTTTATACCATTCTAATCAAGTCATCAAGTCAGATAAGTTCATCCAAGATAAATATTACTCACTTGAAGGGAGCTACTGCTACGCTACATGAGGATCGATCTATGAAGCAAAACCTTTACCAGTTTATCTGGCAGTGGGGAAGTGTCAAGTAGAGTTTCGAAATAGTAACCTACTCCTCTACCACCCAACAATCAAACAACAAAAGGAAAGGGAAAGTGGTCATTCATTGCATTCATGCTGGGCAATACCTATTCGATATAAACCATAACGTGACGTGCACATCTAGTGACACAAGATAAAATGTGCTAAACATCTAGTGATGTGATAAATAAATAAAAATGTGAAGGAAGGAAACTAGTGAGTGTGTAAAATGTGAAGATAATATTATATTTTGTGAGTGCCATGCAGCGTAAAGCGCAGCCCTCTCTTCCTTGATCTTATACAGATTAAGTTGGTGAACATTTTACATAGCCTACCGCTTTACATTATCGGCCGGTAATGATCCCCCAACAAGTAAGGTAAGGTTAGGCATACATTTTTATACGGTTTGGTTTGTGATGATGATTACATGGTTTTTTGGTTTTTGTTCTGTTGTTGGTAACGTACTTACTTTTTAGTGTGTAACTGAATACCATAAAGGAAGTCCTTCCTTGTCTTGTCTTGCTTTGCTCTGTTGACTGACTGACTCTATAATACGTTGCTTGGCTCAGCTATAGCTACTTAATTATTTAAAGGGCTCCTTCCTTACTTAGTACCCCATGCATGCATGCATATTAGCGTCTTACATCACCAACACAAAACTCTTTTTATTTGTGTCATGGTATGAACCACCACCACCAAGCCAAATCCAATCCAATACACACATTATATTTTACTACTTTTTTTGATGGTCAGTCGTCATCGACGCACTTGCCGAATATCTAGCGTTCTTTTAACGGCCATGTCATGTCACTACAACTGTGGGAGTATGTAACAAACCCATATTACAGCTGCGGATGAAAATTAGGATGTGAATTACGCATATCCTATGTCAAAAATGATAAACAACATGATGCGGTCATACTTGACTGTGACATAACATTACCAAGATGGTTTGGATTTAGGAGATATTATTGTACAGTTTAGCCTATCATTATCAAGCACATACAATCTTTTGGAGACATTTGCTCAATTTTGAACAAAGCGAGTATGCATGACTTTAATAGTTGGAATCAGGGAGAGCTTGAGCGTTATTTGATTGTTGACGTCCATTGTTCCTCCACTAAAAAAGTATTCCTTGGAAGTTTTGTGTCATTTTGTTGAAAAATTTCCAACGTGCATCATCACCTCCTCGTATTGATTGTGTTGGGGATGTGCAATACGATTATGTGATCCTATTACGCGTAACCGTATATTCATTTCAAACATAAAGCAGTTGCATTGCAATATTAATAGTGTTTTTTATTACTATTACAAGTTTTCCCTTTCTTCCTTCCTTCCTTCCTTCCTGTTGCATATTATCTGTTGAGTTGATCAGTCACTTTGATTCATGTTGCTTAATAGCGCAGGATATACAAGAATCTTCAACATTTAACATAATATGCATGCTACATAACAACACGCTCTCACTTTCATTTTCCCATTGATTTCTTCCTTACCTACTCAACTCTGCTTCTACTGTGATATTATATTCTTCCTTATAACTCAACCAACTAACACGTACGTACATAACATTCAGTTCAATTTGCCTTAAAGGTAGACTTCTGATGGGTTAAACGGTTTGCAAAAAAAACTGCATTGTATTCCCATGTGGTTTCCCATGTTATGTTGAGTGTTACGTATAAAATTGTGTAATAAAATAACATCGATATCGTTTAGTGTGATGCGATCATGGCATGTGATCGTTGATCGTATTCCGTTTATGCTCACAATTTGTATTTTTTGGCTTAAAAATATACAAGGTTGTTTTGCATAGGTGGCCTAAACACCACCACACACAACTCCCCTTCCTAATTGCATGATTCTCCAGGAGGAGGAAAGTTAGTTTTGAGCAGCGCTCCGTGGTGCCTGGTGCTGTATTAGTAGTAATTAATGTGTTTGGATAAGGATTGGAATAACAACCTGGTATACTTGCGAAAGTGATACCTGGAACAGGACTAGAGTTTTCCCCAGGGAACTTTGTTCGCGTAAGTCAATCAACAGGGCAATATAAACCTAATTTGGGATTGGGTTTTCTGCAAAGAAAAATATAGTGAAGTTTGGCGTGGTGGCTTTATTGTTCCAGCTGCAATTTCGCATGAACTTGTTAAGAGCGGTGTTGACCACCTGGTTTAGAACCTGGTATTATTATCATCACTACTGAGCCAACCGCAACAGCTTTTGTTTGCATGTTAAGCGAATAAGTGCATGTTTAGTTGTTACCGGAAGTGGGACAAAGAAAAAGTTTGTGCTTAAGTATATATATATTGTGGATGCTCTACAATTTGCTTATTGAGCTGATAAGTTTTATTTCTGTGGAGTAAAAGTAAACCCCAAAGAGTTTGGAATGGATATTCCTGGTTATAATCCCGTGTCATTCCTTTACTTTAACAGTGCTAGCATCTTGAGCCTGTTGGTCCCAGCCTTGTTATAATGTGCTACCTATGCTCATTTGTGTCTGCCATTTACGAGTTTGTGTGTGCCAATTTCTTCTTGATCCTTTGTGTCGCACAAACAGCAGTAATTGCGTCGGGATTCTCTGAACCGGCTTCAGTCTCAGCGGTACCGAGAGGATTAGCGACTTTTGTACCGATACAACTATTTGGTTCCAGAAGTGGGGGAGTGGGTGCTTTGGCGGAGAGGATTGAAGTCTTTGGGACTTTGTGGAAGTGAAGTGGAGTATCAAGGTGAGATTTTAATGCTATATTATAACCGGTATAAATACTGTATATGATTAACTATAAACTGGAGCGTTAGTATGAGCATTATTAATGTTTTTATCTCATGTGACATTTTATTTATATCTGTATGATTAAATACAGCATTAACAAAGTGCACAATTAGGAAAGCAGGAATTAAGGTAGGGTAAGAAAGTAATCGAACACATTATTCACACGCAATATTCATAATTTTTTGGGTTGATTCGGTGTCTGCAAGGGTATATTCATATGACAAATAATATACGACCCATGTAGGTAGGTTTTCACAAAGTATGGAAAGACTACGCTAATGAGTCTATGCCAAAGACAGTTGTTGAATATAATTAGATTATGTAAAGATAATACTTTGCATTGCAGATGTTGCAATTATTGCGTATTGTACCCACGCTAATTACTGATTACAATTAGTACGTAAAAAACAACGCCCAAACATTTCATGACAAATCTAGCATATAGCTTATTTAACGTGAAGCTCAAATGTCGTGAACTTCAGTTATGTTGCTGATCCACTGATTTTGATTGTACCTGGAAAGTGGAAGCAGGTCAAAAGGTTCAATTCTATCGAGTTGTGTTAACGTTAAATGTGCATTCACTCTCACTTTCATTTTTCATGTGTTTCAAGATGCATCAATCAAGCTTATCCGTTGAAATGTAATAGACTTCACAGGCACATACTGTTGCATCCTTTTAAATCTTTGTAAAAACTGTGGTATTTTTTCTGCAAATAAAATCCCTAACAAACATGAAGCATGGTTTCTGCTTCCTTTCATAATAGCTGTTAGTCACCTATACAGACTACAGATACCTACTTTGTACTCAAATGTTATACATCCGCCTTTAAAACTGCAATTAGTGATTAGCGTAGTTGCAAAAACATTGTTATAAAAGAATTGGTGTTTAAGATATGATGATAATGATTACATCCACACCTTTTCATACTCCACTCACAATCATACCAGCATGCTATGTGGTCTCTGGCAAAAATCTGGTGTTTAATTTTTTTTACTGCCACTTTACTTTCCTCAAGTGTTAAAAACATAGTAAGCAATAAATTCAAAAAATAAAGGGCTTGTATTCCGTATTAAACATAGCGTAATATGTTAAGCATTACGTTTAAAATCTTTTATAACATCAGAACACCACCACCACCAAAGAAGCCAACATGTCATAGTCAGTAGAGCAAAATTGTGCATGCAAATCTCACGACGGACGGACGCTTAGCGAATTGACAACTTTCTAACATTTTGGTTGGGTTCATTATTACGTGCCTATTTAACTTGCACATCATGAATCATGACTATTCGACTGTGTACAAACATGATCAACTTTAAGAGAGTTTACTGAAGAGTCAGTTCAAGTTATGCTTGAGCACGATAGTCACAAGTCACAATCCCAACATCAAAAATATTTTCACTCTTGATAAAAAAAACTGACTCAATGACTGACAACCGCTGAGGTTTTATCCATTCAATGTTGCCAACTGCAGTTTTAAATGTGAGTGCAACTTGCAATCAGTTTTAAAAAGTGAATGGTCTCTCATTCTTGTCTTGTGGATGGATGAATGCTTTTAAAAGGGAGTCTGAAGTTTAATTTTCATGCTTGTTATTATGCCATTCAAGTCTGCATAAAAGAGACTTAAAAATCTTAGTATATTATGCTATGCACAAAAATTACTATGAGTGGGCCAAGTTAAGTTAGTCTTACAAAAGAAGTGAAATGCAATGCAACATGCAATACCCAAAATTTAAGACGTCAAGGCTGATTACAAGGATTTTTTTTTGCTTTGGGTTTAACTAAACTCAGGCCCAAGTTAGTTTGAATATGTTGGCTATGTTAATGGCTGAGATGTTGAGTAAGAAAGGTAATCATACATTATGGTAATAAACAGAGTTTACATTTCAGTTCTGTTCGCGATTCAACTACGTATCGCTGCATATTTTGGCACATGCTCACATATTATATCCCATCTAGTCTGTTTTATACCTGTGGTCTTGGTGTGTGGTGTAGGCTTGCTCTAGTTTATTAAATCGGGCTGGATTCAAATATGGCATATAGTGGAAATTTGGAAGGCTGGTGACTGGTGTTTTTTTTGGTTGTAGTGGAACCAGCATGTAATTAAAAATTTAGTTATTTTTGGTCAGGAATCGATCGACTAATAGTGTCAACGTGGTTGAGTTTAATAGGAGCAGTGTGGTATTCGGATTTCAAGGCTGTGCATACCAATATTTCCTGTGCGCCCGGCTCATGGCTCATATCATTATGGCTCATGCATAATTCCAAGTTAACTTCTGGAATTTCGTACATGTGTTTGGGAGTAGGTGCTATTAGTTATGAGATTCGGTAAGTCATTACTCACTTCTAGATGCGTTTTGGCGTCTCTTTATTGTCAGAATCATAAAAGAGTCATAATTATAGTGTGCATTAAAGATGCATGAGGTTCGCTGGCGTGAGTAGGTTATGTATGTATGATAATGTAATTATTGCTAAATAGGTTGCTATACCGAATTGCGCAAGCAGTTTTCATTATGAGAATTTTTTATATGAAGTTGTATTGTAATATAATATAATCCATTTTGTTTTTTTTAACAGTTGCCAGTCTCTCCTTGCCCATTTGTGTTGTGAGTGAGTGAATGTCAGCGTGCCGTGCCTTTTCTATGTGTACAAAGTGAACCTTGTTTTTCCGTCTCTTCTCTTCTCACTGGAAAGATGCAGAATCAACTTCTCCGCGGACTCATATTTATAATCCTCGTTTTTCTCGTCACTTCCGACTTGAAGGACTTCTTCTCAGCTTTAGCTACCTCCTCATCCCTCGGTGCTTTTCTCCGGCAGTCCACCTCTGCCGCCCAGCAGCAGACCTCATCTAGTCATCACCAGGATCGTGTGAGACGTCATGCAGCAGGACAAGGTCGTCGTGAGGGGGCCACCACTGCTGGGAAAGAAGAGGGGTCAGATGATGAGAACATAATTTCTGTATTGAAATTCAAGTCATCCCCAAAACTCTCTGGTGGTGGTGAAGGCGATGAAGGAGCAGCAACACATTCAGACCACTCTGACTTTAACGACAATGATGCGTTAGATCCAGTCAAGAGGTTGAATAATAGGGGCCAAAGTGCTTATGCCAAACGCAAAGCTATGAAGCTGACTGGTATGTTAAAATAAATCTTTAAAACAATGACAAATATCTTATAGTATCAGAATATACGATTAATGATTTGTTTGAAACATTCTATTACAGCTGAAGAAAAGAAAGAGCTTTTAGCCATGAAAACCCAACTCACAGCAGTAATGCAAGAATGGTGCCTTCCCAAATTGGTTTGTGAGCTCCATGCGTCCGTCTCTGAAAGAGGGTCGTTAACAGAAGCAGAAAAAGGACTGCTATCCCTTATCCGGTAATAAAATCCTTACCACGGTATAAGAAAAAGTGTCTCACATCTTGAAAACTATAATTAACAATTATTTTTATTAATCTGTAGTGAAACCAGCCTTGGAACAATGGGCGAAGTCGTCTCCCGCTATCATTTTGCAGCTCACATGGGCCAACTCATATCCGGAGTGGAAGGGAACGGATGTCACAACTTTTATCCAAACTGTCCCTTATCTGGAAACAGAGTGCTGCAAATGATGAAGAAAGTCAGAATTCGTTAAACACATCAATGTGGTGCTTTCAACGAAACGCGAACTAACTTGTTCCCAATAAATCTTCGTCCATGAGTAACGGAAATAGTGCCGTCTCAGAAACTCTCAATATTTCTATTTACAATATTGTTCGTGTGAGCAAGTAATAATTTTACTATATTTTTGTTGCTTGTCTTTCTATGTATATGTATCAATTTTTAAAAGACTGAAAAACAATTTTATAGAATGTAAGCCATAACCAATGCTTGTCTATCACCACCATACATACGTACGTAATTTTAAAATAGTAGCTTCTCAACAACAATGAAGTGAATCGTTTTTATTTTGTAATTTCTGTCCCCTTCTTCGTCTGACGTAGGTAAATGTGTGAGTTTTAATAATAACACAAGTTTAATAGTGTGCATTCTTACTTATGAAGTACTGAACAAATATTTTGTATTGAACGGTAATGCTATTATTATATTGTACATAGATGATTTTGAATTGTATCCATTTTTTGAGTAGTTCAGTTTTTCTTCCTCTTTCCTTTATGTGATTTTCAAACATTTCCTTGTACAATGTATATTAGTACATTTAGTAAACGAAGTGTGTGAATTTTCCACACATTTTGTTCCAAGTTTTAAGTTTTAGTCAACTACAACGAGTGGGTATAAGTTTTAACGTTGTGCTAGTACGCGTCAAAGTTTTCAAGGAAAAGACAGACCCTCGGAGTAAATGAAATACCTGTGATTTTTAAATTAAGTAAGAAGAGAAGCGAAGAATCAGTGCGATAGAAAAAAAACTGAATAAACTCATAGTTTAATCGAAAACTTGTGAATTTGATGCTTGAAATTTATTTATATGCATACTTTTTTTAAAGTCTGAAGGAAGCTGCATTGCAAGTTCTTGGTCAAGAAGGGCATCTTTAAATTTCGAAATATACTTCCTTTCTGTACAAACACTAGCCAGTGTGCAGTGTTTCGAAAAAGCACCAGATTTCGCTCATTTCGTTTTTATTTCGAATACCACCCAAGATAATCTATAGGTAGGTAACCTTTGCTGTATTCGCCATACACAAGGAAGGACAAGTAAAAGGAATCGAATAGGATTGCATTAATACAATACGCTTTAAACGACCACATAAAAATCGAAATAGATAAATAGCAATATTTAAAACAAAATTGGGCATGCTAAAGCAAACCATTAAAATACAAAGTCCAAAGGATACCTAAGCCAAAACAGCTTAATATATTCGACGAACCTGAATGTAGAAGCTATAATAATTGTTCAAGTTACGTACGCGTCTGAGTAATCTTCCACACTTTTCGTACTAACTATACCAATGAGTGATCGCCAAAATCATTAAAAACTATCGGCGAACGGAGCCAAGAAACAATAAAGTAAGGTAGTGCATATTTAATGGGCATTTATAACGGACTTTGATTTTAAAGGTTTTCATACATAACAATGAATGAGCCAGAGCCAAGTAGCCTATATGTTTGCATCTTCTCCTCGCCCAGTAACTCAGATCTCATCATTTTGTTATAGGCATACTCACCTAGTAAAGCAAAAAGCAGGTTTTAATTTTGTGGGTCAGTTTTTGTATTCAGTTCCTTCGGTCGGAATGAAATTTGGGAAGGAATGTAAGGTAGGGATAGTTAATGACAGTTTAAAACATTGTGTACATGTATACACTGTATGTTAACATTCATTCTCTACAACGCCAAACCATTTCTGCAGCAGTGTAACAAAAGATAAAGATATTATAAGGTTCGGCAATGATCCCATATTGTTTTAGAATGCATGCAGCGCACGTTCACTTCCCCTGCTGTTAGTTTACTTACACCTTTAGCAAGCAAGCATTGCACTACCATCATAATATCATAACAGAATCATACAGTTCAGTGCAAATGTTGGCTGCTGGCTTCCTTCACCATTTCAAAAATAAAATAACATGGTTAAAAGATATTGTAGGTACTTAGCATGGGTAGCCTTATGTTATATGCTCTTAAGATCAATGATTCATATGCCTCCTTACTTCGTTTCGAATTAGCCTCGCCCGTCTATACACAACTTTAATACCTGTCTTAAGAGAACAATGGGCTAACTACTTGGGACGGACACCTGTAATCAAATCAAAAATCATCATCATAAATGGTAGTGTGGAGGTTCGTAAGTGTAGATGGTGATGGCAGGGAATGCACTTTGCATATACATGTTTTTATTGATAAATATAATATAGGTCTTTTGGCCTTTGTAGCAAATAGCTAAAATATTGGACGTGCTATACATTGAATGCTTGCTAGCAATCTTAGAGTTTGAATTCATCGTAACATAATCGTACTTGCTAACAGCACAGGGAATAGACCAGCTAGCAAAAAAAACGAAAAATGAAGGCTCCTACTTTTTTGCAACTGAAATTTTTAGCTTGTAAAGGCAGCCCTACACCTTGTGCTACATATATGGATATAGACAAGCTTTTGTTAGAATATGTGTGATACATTCATATTCACACAATCAAGTTTTTTATATTCCTTTCCGCAGAAATTATTCCCTTTTCAACATTTTTCGTCACTTGCTCACAAATTTCTAATAGTTTAGTGCTTCAGGGGTGGCACTCTGGCACATCACTTTTTTCGAAAGGGAAATGCAAAATTGGTGAGTTATTGCGGTTATACAAAGAGAGTGTGTACCTAGTGAGAGCGTAGATGTAATCGTGTGTTGTGTCTGGTTTGTGCGAAAATGTCAAGAACATGTAATAATGCGTGAAGTGCAAACATTTCCTGTACACTTGAGAATATTGCCAAAAAAAAATTAATTAAGCCAGAAAATATTGGGTTGTAGGCACGTTTTTGAAAGTTCATTAAATGGAAGCAGAGAGTAAAAATAGGAAGTGTGGAAGGATTCACTGTGTATTTCTATTATGAGAAACTCTTATTGGATTCTCACATTTCTCCTGGTGCTGGAGTGTGTTGTGTTGCTCATTGAACCTGCAGAATGTTTTCTGGACTTCATTCCCGTCTCTGTTCATACTGCACTGCAGATTTTGACTTTGCTTGTTAAAATCAAATCAATAATTTTTAAGATTTTGTTGGGACTCAAACTAATGGGTAAGTTTTGATTTTCTTTATTCAATGCTGCCGACTGAAAGAAAGAAAGCCATGAAAAACCTTTCGTTGCAACTATATATTTCTAACCTAAAATACATATTTTTAGGCGTGGAAGGTTTCATAATGAGACGGAGAAGACGCTCCATTTCAGAAGGTGAAGCAGAGAGTTACCTAGATTCGAAAATGGAATCACTACCAGAATCCCAAAGGACTGAGCTGCTCATGGCATGGAAAGGGTTGGAAAGACTGTTGGGGCATCCTGTCCAGTTTCAGGTGGACGCTTGTAGTGAAGCTACAAACAGATTCAGCCAAAGAACCGTCTCTTTTTGGGACGGGGTTTACCTGAATTCCAACACTAAAGCCAGTAGTAATCATGTTGACGATGAGCCGGATATGGCTCTTCAAGGAGCGGAAGAAGAATATAGAATGTAATGGAAAACTTTCTATAAATTTATGACGTAACGTATACACACAAAAAATCGCAATTGTCATGTTTGACGTTACTTTTATTTCTTTGTTTTAGAAATCATTCATATTGGGTGAGTACAGTGCTCGGCTCAGCTTTAGGTAGTCCATATGCGTGCCATATACTTGAAAAACAACTTCAGCCTTCTTCTTTGGAGATTTCTTTATCCTTAAACCAACTTCCGGAAGTGGGCGACAATCTACAGGGCAATGAGGATAGGGATCCTCTAACCAACTCAGTTTTACCAACCAGTGCATTTAGTTAACTATAAGCAAATTAAGGGTTTTAAATAATGAAATGGTTGTTATTTAGCTTTTTGGAAATGTTATTTGTTGAAAAAATGTATACATTGTTGTAATTATAATGCAATCCATAAAATTACGTTTAATAGTCTTAAGTTTGTTATTGATTGTGCAATACTGTTCTTAGGTACGATATTTCACCGTGCCAGACTGCCAGATTACTTTTGTTATATAATACGTGTATGTATACTAAAGCTGAAGTTTATGACAATTACAATGAAATCCAAGGAATACTAAAGTATTTTTCAATTGTATTATTCTTTTGCATATACCCCTTAGACATTGTGGAACTGATATTAATACTTTAGTCAATAATGTTACAGCGTTATAGTTTTTAATTTGGTTTCATTCAGAATACGGTTAATGAAATCAGCGTTTAAGGTCCAACTTACTAAAACTGATCTGTTTGATGAGCAATGAGGGATACGCTCCTTAATGATTTTTACAACTTCTAATTTCAATTGGTATGTATAAAATAATTTAGCCAGGTTTGCAAATTAAATTTTATGGATTACATTTTTAATTTACAAGGAAATGTTGATGAATATATATGGTGGATAAATTAGAAAGTTGAAAGTACAGTATGGAAACATTCCACTGTTTGAGGAAATGGAAGAATCAGAAATTTCAATAGCAGGGGCTGATACATGCTGAAAATTTGAGGAAAACTGATTGTAAATTACACTTGTAATATCTAGTCCGTTTTCTACGTATTCAAGTGTTTGGTCTTATTGCAAAAATGAATGCCAGGGTAAGACAGAAACCAAACAATTAACTATGATCAAGATTAAGATATTAAACAAAAATTAGCTGTTTTGACCAAACCCTGGCACATTTTCCGTTTTCAAGATGGTTAATTTTCAAATTTCGAATTTTTAGTTTGTGTATCGAAGGAGGGGTTTACCAGCAATACTTATACAGTAATTACTGCAGCATATGGCATTTAGCTTATTTTAATTTTTGCGAATTCGACGCAATAATTTCCAGTGACATTTTCCAGCTTACTGTATCGAAAGTTGACATTTCGTTAACTTGTTCCGTGCATCGCTAACTTTTATGTATCGCCCCTTATACGGATATAGTGTTTAGATTATATCTTAATATCGTCTCAAAGTAATCATTGTTCAAACACTTTCGACATTCTGCTAAAGCTGAAATGTTCTGTGCATTTTAAAGTTTCAATTTTTCTGGGTATAGGAACGCTTACTACTAACACCCTTCAAATATCATTAGATATTTATGCAACAATATTGTAATCAACAAAACAAAAAATCAAAGAAAAGATAAAGAGATCA
>JAQGAP010002487.1:0-14975 GCA_034697805.1 Orchesella bifasciata | reverse complement strand
CAATGTGATTTAGTTCCCACTACAGAAGAACGTCAATCTAATGGAATACATAAAATGAGTAAGATACTTTGGTTACTTCAATAGATCGGTAGCAGCCTAGTGCAAATAAATCTCCCGTAATTAAAAAACTAACGAAAGCTTTTAGCAAGGAAAGTAAAGTTCGTTTGATGGGACTGAAAATAGGAAGGGATGTCAAAAAATTATCAAAAAGTCAATTCAGTTTTTCAGCCACCAAATTCACAATACTATACAAACCAAGTTTGAACTGGACGGATACAACATAATGTCATAAATGAGAATTGTGAGATAACTGTTCAATAATTTAAATATTTGAATTGATTTGAGTAAACAATGTAGAAATGGAAACGAGTTCCAAGTTAGTCGCCCTTTTAGCTTTGCAATCTTTGTGCTTATCAACAAGTCAAGCCAGTTCTTGCATCATTTATATCATCATCATCGCCTTTATCATGAGCTCACTCCAAGCTCAGCTACAAAAACAGCAAAGAATAGTACGGATTCAGTATTACCAGCTACCATCTAAGTCATGGATATCGCATCTTTCATAAAATTTGATTGAGTGTGACCATAAGAATACATTGAAAAAGTCTTCTCACGTACTATGTATTCTTAACTAATTATGAAAAACAGTTTGAGTAGCATTCAATGCTTTGCAGTCTTACTTAAATTCGTTTTTCAGCAGCTTTGTGGTTTATTGCGGTTTCAGACTTTGCATTGTCCATCAAATTAATAGACTGGAATAGAATGATGAAATTTACGTAATGCAATATACAACTAACGAATATGTATACTCCATTCTATATTGGTTGTAATAAACCGTGAAGCAGTCTACGGCAAACCTGATGTGGTCGAGATCTGGTAGACATTTGTACAAACATATTCATGTAAACGGATGTCCATACCAAGAAATCCATGCAGATTGAGAGGGGCTCACTACTCTTTTCCATGTAGCTGCTTTTGGTCGAGAATTACTTGTGGCAGACTAATGGGACCAGTTCCGTATCTCAACATCTAGCTTAATATTTGGAATTCATGCCTGGATGGATACAAAAATGCTTAGTATGCTTTTATGTAAATACCAGTATTTGTGTGACACACACCTACCAGTTTCAAAGGATACATGCTCTAGAGAATAAATCATGTATCATGTACGTGAAAATTTCATGTCATGTTCCATTCATGTCATGTTCCATTCATGTCATGTCATGTGGTCACATGAACATGAAAATCGTACATGATACATGAAATGAACATGAAATTTTCCGCGACTACATGACAAGACATGAATTGATATACATGAATTACATGATCATGTAAAAATTCGTAAACACTCTTGAAATTGATTATAGATAGGATTTAGATTAGTTTACAAGTTTGAAGGTTCAATTAAAGCACAAAATTAACTTTAATTAATTCATAATATGTATCTTTTATCTGCTGCAATTTGAACTTCATTACCTTATTCAGCATATAAAAGAACTACAGATTCAAATTTTAAAAACTGAAAGAAATGTAATAATTTCAGCTTTAAATCAGCAATGCAGATTTTTGAAATGTTAATGTCTAAGCTGTTCGAACATGCGTGCAATGGAAGAGGTCAAAATCTAATGAAACGTCATTTTCTATTAAGCAGATTATATTGTTTACAACGTGTGAGAAAACGACAGCATTATTGATATACAGTATAATGATACTGTAAAGTTAATTTTGAATTTAAACATGCTTGATATAAACAAAGAAACCGTAGATTACTTGCTTCAATTCTTGTATATATTATAGTGTTTGCGTTTACATGATCATGTACATGATTACATGAAATGAACATTCATTTTATTACATGAATTTCATGTACATGACATGAACATGAAGATCACACATGATACATAACAAGACATGAGAAAAGTCCACATGAACGGACATGATTTACTCTCTAACATGCTCCATTACATTGCATCGCAAATTTAACTCAAAGAAAACCCAGTAAAGCTATGAGATCACCGTTTCACATGGCAGAGATTGAGGAGGTTGGCCTATAGCGTTACGTTCCAAAACGTGTGCAAATATTTTTCGAAGCTTGATGAAAAACGGAGAGCACCGTTAAAAAGAGCATACAAATATACATCGGATTGCGGTAAGCTGAGCATTTATGTAATTCTCTAATAATAACAAAATTCAATTTTTTTTCTACCTTAGGTAGGAAACAAAACTATGTAAATTTTAAATGCAAAACATTCTCAGTCTGTACATGCACTTGGATTTTTGTACTCTGATTCATTGAATGAATAAGAAATATGCCGTCAGACACTTCCCCGAATTCAGTATCAAATTAAGGATCGTTCATTAGGAATTAGAGACTCATTAGAGATACGTTCTGCCATTCATTAATTATCCTTTCCATGAAATCCAATGTTGACTTTAGGTTGCACAACCACTTGTTTTATGAAGCACGGTAAACCAACCAGTCAAAAAGCCGAATTTGAAATGCATATAATACGCGTAAGCTAATACAGAAAACAATACCATCATTATGTAGTATGAATGCATAAAATGCACGGCCTTGAGTTTCTTGGTGAGGAGTAGTTTTCATGAATTTATGTGCATGAATGCCTACCAGATCCTGTACACTCACATCCCATTCCGTGCTGGCTATAAATGTTCCTGGGAGTCGGCTTTGCTTCGTGCTATATCACAACCTGTTTCATATGGGATACGCATATATTGTTTCTTGTCAAACTGCAAGAGCTTTGCACTATATTTCTAAACAAGTTAGTCAGCAACTATTGCATAAATGAATTTGCTACGCTTGATTCAATCTCATGATATTCAATAAACGGGAGACAAATTACTGTATAGATACATACATAATATTTGAATTGCATATAATATATATATTATATGCAATTCACTATGAAATCCAAAAAGCAAGAAGACACAAATCATTTTTTGGTTTACCAAACAGAATTTAATACATCGCGAATGAATGTCAAATATAAAGTTTTATCTTGCTCGAATTAGCTGGAAAGTCTTATAAAAATAAATAATGATCATCATTCATCGCACAACGAAAACTATAATGAGACGGTTGCCCTTCTATTGTTTCGCTTTATTTTGTCTGTCCTTTCTTCTGCTCTGCTATTGCTTGAATAATAGTTAATTTATCACACAAAATCTCACACACCTCATTGGTGTTCGGATGATTCACAATATGAAGTTTCCAAGGGCCATCAATTCCTTTGTATATAGTACTTAAGACTTCAACTTTATCCAAAGTGGTTTTTCCTATATAAACGTTTGATCCTAGCCAGGGTTCCACTCTATCATTTGCCTTTATAGGATTCAATTTCTTGTCATCCGGATTGAAATCTGTCGGGAATGACTTTTACACAGTTCTGTCTTTTGGGTCATATAATATCTGTACCAAAATAAGAGAACAAATTTTTAAAAATTTCGAGGTTGATTACACAAGGAATTAAAATTTTTGCTTACATCATTTCCGCTAACTTTGATAAACGGGGAAACAAAAGTGTTGCGTGGTTGTGCGGAACTTGTTGAGCGTGAAATCGATACCCCGTTGACTTTTACCGGGTTGTTTGGAGAATTTCCTGACGTGAACCCATTGCACTGGAGACTCATAGCTCGGACCATTTGGGTCAACCAAACTATCATGGGATTTCCGACACCTCATGCATTTACGGCTAGGCTTACACTCTGGACAGGAAGCCGACATAATGGTTTTACGAGTGTAGGCACAATCAAATGGAAATAAAATCACTGGCCAAACCCCGAAGGGAAAATGTTCACTTGAAGACTGAAATTTGGCTAATGAGAAAAAAGGTCTGTGGATGAAATTAAATAAATGAGTCACATTGGTGCTAAAATGAAACAGATATGGTCATCCTGTTGATATAGAATGTATAACATACATATGCAATAAATTTTCTAGTTTGTTACATCAATGTTAAGTTCCATCCGAAGATTTGGTGATGTGATGTGGGTAAACCATTTGAGATAGGAAACGTGGTAACAAGTTATTAACAGGCTATTGGGTTCTCCACAAGCGCAAGTGGTAGCATCATCGACATCATTATAGCTTACCTATATTTCGTGAGCTCACTCCAAACTCAGCTTCAGAAACAAAGCAAAGAAGAGGACGGACTCAATCCACACTACCATAAAAGATCATGCCAAAGTAAAGCTTATTTATAAAAAGATGAAAAGTTTCAACCTGATATCAAAGTTTCCAATTTTTTCTCGTATATTTTGGTTTATCCACTCAACCCAAACCAAACTTGTTGTTCAGGTGCATATGTTCTTCGTGAAGTACTACCTTTTTTTTCATATAGTTGCCAAAGAACAACCGTGAGATAAGAATTTCCTCTCCCGGTTCTGAAGTTGCCTGAATTCCGGTGTATCCTAGTTTTTAATTACTCATACTTACATCCTTACTTTTTTAAAGCCAAGCTTTACATTTTAGTCTGTGCGTTGTAGAATGGATTTTGATGAAGAGATCTACGTACTTATATACAAACAAGCGGATGTATACTCCGTGGTATACGGGGTACAAGTGAGCGAGATCTGGTAGGCATTTATACGCAAAAATTCGTGTAAAAGGATGTCCATACCATGAAATTCATGCAGGTTGAGAGAGATTCCCAACTCTTTTCAAGCTGCTGCTTTTGGTCAAGAATTTTTTGTGTCAGATTTATGGGACCAGTTCCATATCTCAGGTTTACTTGGTATTCAAAATCCAAGTTTGGATGGATATTACATGTTTCGTATGTTTTTATGTAAAAACCAGTATTGTTGCACACAACTGCCTACTTCACATATTATACGCTTACTCCAAATACGTGAAATGCAAAAATGAGACTTTAAGCAATCGCATCATACTTGCGAGACACAGCTAAAAGAAACTAAATAAAAAATAAACAAAAGTAATATGAAATAAAAATCTAAGTAAATCAGGCCCAATTTGAGATTCATGGCCAGTATGACGACGACGTATGACAAATGAAAACTAAGGTAAAGAGATAAATAATGCACTGGAGATTGATTCCAAATTTAAATGCATTTACTCATGGTAAGGCCAAGTATGCAATGGAAAACTGCTGAAAAGCCAAGCTTGATTGAAATGATAAGAACGTCACAGCGCACATTATTCCTTCACAGTTTTAATTTAATAAATAATAAATAAAGTAATACGGAGTTAGTTTCCTAAAAATGAGCCAAACCATTTTAAAACGCATCTCTACCAACTGCCAACACTAACTTACCCCAAGTGACTTAAATATATTTCTTTTAATTCTTTTGAAAGTCGTTTGTCAGCGCGCATCAAACGGTACGTATTTTCCTTTAACTTGTTAAACAGACAACGGCTCTCCTGGGTTTTTTTCATTTTGTACAACGTAAAGCAAACAAGATACTCCGCCTGTAACCTTTGTGGGTGTTTGCGATACTTAGATTGTCTAAACTTTTTTAAAACAGTTTGAAATCCCTCAAGAGCAGCCTCTAACTGACAATGGCCACTCAGACTTCGCATGATTGAAATATTCAATTCAGCTACCAAGGTTTTGATATCACCTTCTCTTAGTTTATTCAAAAAATGTAAGTGAACGGTTTTGTACATCTCCAACGCCTCCTCATATTTTCCCTCGTCGCCTTTTATATTTGCGAGAATGTCTAAACACATTACTGCACAACGCTTTATTTCATCTTGGCTCGAATTATGTCCCGCTTCATAAACACAACGGGCAATAGTAAGGGCATTTGATGACTCACCACTGTCATAGAAATATCTTGCAATATGAGTCATTTTATCAGCAACCAACAGTAGACTGCCTATCGAGTCTTTGTTGCTTTCAAAATCCTTCATGAAATTTGATCCAAGTTTCTTCCGGTCATCCGCAGGTAACTGGCCAGCCTCACACTTTGTAATTGCAACTAATGTCCTTTCAATCAACGTATTCGAGTCCAGCTTTGCCTTGTGGATATCACACCACTGTCGCAGTGTTCTCAAATGCTTTGCGCGTTTACCTTCTCTCTTGTAACCAAATGCCTCGTGGTCCACCTCCTCATAAACTTCAGTCTCAGCTATGTATATGGCTAAAATCGGTTGGTACACCTTGAGACTGTCATCTAAATGCTCAAGATGCCAAATTACAAAATCTAACATTGTGTTTATTCTAAATATTTGACCTTCTTGTTTTTGATCCGTAATCTGGTTTTTCGTAAGTATATCATGCAAATGATGACAAATGTTCAAAAATTCATGAAAACGTCCATTATCGTATAAAAGACGCAGCATGCTGAAGGGCATTTCTCTGAAACTGAACACTACTTTTGGATACGGTCTACAATATAAAAAGACGGAGTAGGCGGAACGTATTACGATCAGGTCAAGGTTATTTGACAAAAGACCCAGAGAACAACTCAAAGTGGCTTCTTCAGAATTTTCATCTTTGATTTTCATTCTGGTAACCTCCTGCACTAGGCGATGGATGCTAATGGTATTTTCGCCAGGTTGAATGTTGATAACTGCGTATTTTGTCAGTAAACAAATAGCTTCATCCTCATCATCAACAGCCTCAGTTCCACCAGAGGCAGAAGAGTCCCAGAGGTATGTGAGAAGTTTTTGAAAGTACGAGTCCGTAGTAGGCTTGATATTTTTGATATTTTCCGATGAGAGAATTGATATCGGTATTTCATCGGGGTCGAAATAAGAAATCATTTTCAAAAGGCAAATTGCTTCCTTTCCATATTTTGCGGATGAAATTTGCCTCATTGTGACATCCAATATCTTGAAAATCGTTTCAGTGTACCGTTTAAAATCTTCATTGGTTGCACCGTCAAGTAGAAAACGTGGAGAGGATTCATATTGCGTTAGAAATTTTGTTATACGTTCTTTTAAACAAAAGTGTTTCCGTCGTTGGATGAACCCTAATGCAATTGAAAGTGCCAAGGGATAGTTTTGAAGTTGCCTCACGAGTTTCAAGATCAATTCAGTGTGACTTTTATCGTCTTGTTGTATTTCTAGCCCTTTTTAAACAAACTCAATTGAGTCAACTTGAGACATTTGAGTTAAATTTAATGTTGCTGAGCTGTGTTCCCACTCTGTGTCCCGAGACGTGATCAAAATATATGGAGGATTTGGGTTGGGATCTGGAAACCGCAAAAACTCTCGTAACCTTTCCGGTTTTTCCACATTGTCAAAGACGAAGAGGCACGGTTTGCCAAGGAATTTATTGAAAACTTCTTCTACAATTGTGGTGATATCCTTTTCTTTCCCATTCGCATTTTTTGATGGAATATTGAGACGTTCTGTGGCCACTTTACGAAAGCTTTCTATTATATTTTGTTCCTTTTCCGCACTGATCCATATGACGGCACCAACAAATTGTTGGCAAAATGCTCGCACAATTTGAGTTTTCCCCATTCCACCCAAACCAACGATTGCCACTTTCTTTGCATCCAAATTTACTTGATTTTGTTCTTTAAATTTCTGGTGGATTTCAGAGAGTTCAGCTTTTCTCCCAGTGAAAAGGCTAACGGGCTGCAAAACGTCGAATTGGAAATCATACGGATTCTTGAAGAAGTAAAAAGGTTGGTCCAACCCCATTATGATTGGAGGATGTTGGATGGCGTCCCCGCATTCAGCGAATTCTGGAAGAAGTTTTTGAACCTGAATATGTAATAATAAAAATAATTATAAAATAATGGTTAGAGTTTACAGCAAATCGGACTGCAAATAAGCTACTGGCTAGGAGTGTTACCTCAAGGAATAATTCCAATACTGGTGTGTTCCATGCCTTTTTCATAAACACGTAAGTGAGCACCACAGAATAATATGAGCCACAATATTCATCTCTTTCCGCTTCAAACTTTGGAATTTGGGCGACTGCATAAATGGAGTCCTTCATCACGACCTGCTTAGGCTTTCCAAGCGTTAACCCTTTGGGTAGATCTACTTGGCATGACGAATTTATAAATATTTTCACAGCCCGCTTCTCCACCCATTTTCCGTCCTTTTCCTCGTGAACCTCGAATTGGCAGGGGTAAATAATGTCATTATACACCTCCAAAAAATCTCCATCTGAGGTCTGAATTATGTGGTTGGCTCCATGACTTCCAACAAATATTACAATGCAGTCGACCTTGTCCTGTTTGCAAACTTCCACAAATTCCATCAACTTTTTCTTTATGCTCTCCTTGTCTTTCTCAGCATTTGGCACTTCAGTGATTTCAAAGTCAAGCTGTGTTAAAAGATTTTTCATGTAAATGGCATCCTTTTCTGCTCCTACCCGTTTTGAAAAGTTTGTCCCATCGATAATGTTTAGTATGAGTGCCTTCCGTCTCCAATTGGGATGGTTCTTTAATAAATAAAATTGTAAAATGAACCCATAGCCAAACAATATACTTAAATTCAATTAAAAATTTATCTCTATTTCGGGAAAAATACCTGCACATATGTATCGGGCTTGATAACTTGCACATCCAATTCAGTTTTCTCGAGTGTTACAAGTTTTTGTAACTCTTCCGGGAGGTGTGAAATGTCCATCGTTGGTCAATGTCAGTAGCTAAGGGTTTCCTGCGAATGATATGTATCAAGATTATTTCGGATATTAAAACACATTTTAACATCATGTGAACATTATGTGAACTTACGTTGGAAGCAAGCCTCTGGTATTAGCAACAATAATATACTTTAACTTGATGGAGAAATCAGTGATTCAATATTATCGGCTCCAGAAAAGTGCACAGAAGCAGAATGCAAGTTGGAACTATTACTGTAGTTTACCATAAAGTGGATTGAATGCAAAGATGAACATGTGATCATCAACGGTGATCAATATTCTATAATTTTGTATTTGTAATAATATTACAAATATTGAATGCAAACGAATAGACGTTATAACACTAAACTGTAAAACTGATGACAGTGGCTAATATAAATATTTGAGACCACAGAAATTGGGTTGATTGCTTCACTCATTTTTATTTTAGGGTGCTTTCATCACATTTTGTTTCAAGAAATCAATAAAAACTTACAATGGAATGAAAGTCCTAGTTTCACGTATCTTGAATATGTAACTGGTAAATAATTTTATACATGTAGAATCCATCAAGAAGAAGGTTTATTCAAATGAAAAACGCTGATGAGCAATCTGACTGTACTCTGTGCATCCCATATATTTGCATCACTGTTTGCAACCAATATAATATGAAATACACATTTTCATTCATCTTCATATTCCATTCATTATTCTGCAACTTGGAGGGGCAACAACTGCATGTACTTGGATTTTTTCCACATATTTGCAAGTATGATGTTCTTTAAAGCAGGACTACATTCTCGCAGCCAGACACCAGGACTGTTCTTCGTCTCAATTTTTTCTCCATTCGGTCATGGCCTTTTCTAATTGAAGTATGTTACAAGATGAGTAAAGGAAAATGGACATCCATGCAGATTGAGAGAGGCTCACGACTCTTTTCTAGTTGCTGCTTTTGGTGGAGAATTTCTTGTGGTAGATTTATGGGACCAGTTCCATATCTCAAATCTTGCTTGGTATTCAGAATCCAAGTTTGGATGGATATATACATGTTTTGTATGCTCTTATATAAAACCGAGTATTGTAAATTACTTAACTGCCAGCTTTACAGATAGATGCTTACTACAATATATAGAACGCAAGATATTCCATTAGGTTACAATATAATGTTATCTCAAAGTAAGCCCAGTAAAGCTGTGAGATCACCGTTTCACATGGCAGAAATTGAGAAGGTTGGGTTATATCATTGCTTTGCACAATACTTGCTTTGATATGTTTTTATGCCTGCTGAAACAACTGAGAGTCCCGTTGAAAAGAGCATACAAATATACCTCCTACGCATTCAATTTCTAATAATGAATAATAATGAAATTCGATTTTCTTCATAGATTTTATAATTTTATAAGCAAACTCTTTGTGTAATTCAAAATCTGGAAACGAGGTAAAGGCCGTAGTATAAAAAACTACGTAAATTTAAAAATGCACAACATTCTCCTTGATTGTATGTGCACTTAGATTTTTGGACTCTGATTCATCGAATGAATGTGACATATTCACGCCGTCAGGCAATTTTTCTTGAATTCAGTATCCAATTAATGATCGTCTCATTTACTAGGAATTAGAGTTGTGATATGCTGTTTATCCTTTCCATGAAATCCAAATATGAGTTTACGTTGCACAACCGCTTGAATTAGGAAGTACGGTAAACGGACCTGTCAAAAACAAAAAAAAAACCGAATGATACGCGTTAGTTAATACTGAAGTGAAAGCAATATTGTGTAGCATGAAATTGTGTGTGCGTATAAAATGCATATTGGTCATGACCTTGAGTTTCTTGGTGAGGAGCAGTTTCATGAATTTATATGCATGAATGCCTACCGGATTACCGTACAATCACATCACATTCTGTGCTGGCTATAAGTGTTCCTGCGTGTCTGCTTTGTTTCATGTTTCATGTCCAGTTTTCTTTAAAAAAAATGTTTCAGTAATTTTTTGTAAAAATTTTCTTATATTTAAATTAAATATTATTTTTTAGAGCAGAAGTAGCATTGCATCTTAAATTAAATGTTTATTATTTTCTCATGCTTTTTCACAAGCCGAGACGCTTCAGCTTTCTAAAAGCGAATGTGCTTGCATCATCACCATCGTCATCATCCTACTTCGTTCGTTTGCTCAAAACAAGCTCAACTACGAAAAGAGAGCAGAAAAGATAAAGAACTCAATCCGAGTCATATCAATAGAAAAGTCAATCCATGTAAACACATTATGAAAAAGTTTGAACTCGATATCGAGGTTCCAGATGCTTGTGTTTTGAGACAGTAAGTGCTTTCAATGTGGAAATGATCACATACACAAACACATAAAGTGCATAATAATGTGATTATGCAAGCATGGAGCAAAAATAAGATTGTTCTCATTTTCCTTTTTGTCAAGAAAGATAAGCTGTCATGCTTCATGGACAACCAGCTATAAGTAAATTTCAGTTAATAAAAATCGTTTTCGGTTTATAAAGCGAAAGAGATATACCACGTATTCAAGATGTCATCAGCATTGCCATCATACGATGGCAACTGTATCATTTGCTTTATATTTCTGTCCAGGTTCTTTATTTCATAATTGACCTTGGCCAAAAGTCTGGTATCGTCAGCTCTCCCATGCTGACTTAATTGATATTGGCACGGATCAGTGTTACAAGAGTTTCTCTGTATAAATATTTACACACATCTTCCCATTTGCACATATGCATTGCTCAGTTCGTCTCTGGGCACGTTAGAGTCTCTGCTTTACCATTTATGCAATATAGTATGAGAGATTCACTCTTTGCATGTACCTGAACTCCACATTATACTCCATTCGGTTCAATATTATTTAACCTGGATCAGCAGCGACATGGAAAGATTAACATAATACTGGTATGTTGAGCTATTCAGCAATACACTTTACGTTATTGGATTCATTAGTCATTAATAAACAAAAATCATTATTTGCTGCGCCGTTTTTTGAATTTTCAACCTAGAAAAATTGATTCATTCATGCACCGGTCGATGAGCAATCTGATTCAACTCCGCTACCAAGAATTGTTGTATGTGAATCAGAATCATGAGGCTATCCGCAAATAGCAACATTTGGCTTGGCATTTGTAATCTAATTCAAGTAGGTGTATCAATGTGCATATTATGAATTCCTATATGTATCTGTAAAGACCAGTTTTCAGACCCATTCAAGAGATAGATACTTGCCTTTTATTTTGATTTGATGATTTTAATTAAATACATATATAATGCAGGGACGCTACATCTAAATTATACTTATAACACACAACATCCCAAAGTCTGCACACATTGATCCTATTCCAAGAAATGCGTTAGACGATTACTGGATAAAAACGTTAGGTAATTAGTGGATATTGACGTCAAATAATTTCGAAAAAAGTTGAAGATTAATCTATATTAATTCTACTTTTAACGTCTAAGTATTGCTGCATTGTATTTAAATGTCGTAGTATTCAAATTACATTAATTTCAAAGGCATAACATTCTCATTGCTTGTGCATGTACATGGATTTTATACATATATATTATGCATGACACGTAATGTTCCGCGAGTTGAGTCTGTAATCTCCAACGACGCATACTGCTCTCCTCCTGATTTCGTGTATGCTCATCTCCACAATTACAATTATTGCCTTTTCTAATTGAGGTATATTAAATGGAATGCATTTTAAATGATGAGTAAAATCAAGCAGACTCTTTCATGATACTTCGCAAATCTTTATGTAAAACGAGAATCAAACATAACCCAAGCTCGGTACTGACAATGGTGGTGATGTATAAGGAAAAAATTGTTACTCAAGATTTTTAAAGATGAGACATTTCAGCCACAGAAAATGTGGACCTGCAGAAAACTGAGCTTATCTATGTCCTTTTAAATGAAAAATTATTACTCTCATTATGCTTAAATTTTCAATTGATTTATAAAATATGTAAATAATGTCGTAATTCTACTTATTCTCCGAATTCCGAAATATCATTATATTCATTATTATTCAATTGATGGTGAAATGATAAAGTAACGATAAAGTAACGATCATCTAGTCAGTAGTCATTGACCTGACAACAATTAATAATGCTGCTAATCCCATTAACTGCAATTAAGAACAGCGTTACATTAATTTCTACGTATTTTTCACACTTGCTGATATGCATTATTTAGTTCGTCAGCGAACTTCCTGGAGTGCGTGTTTCATCGTTTGCTTATTATTTCATTCCGTTGCAAATACACCTGAAATTTCTCCGCATAATATGCCATAATGTTCAATATTTTTCAACTTGGAAGGGTGGAGGGTAACTACAAATACTGCAAGTCTGAGCGGATTACGTAGTGATTCTTATAGACATGAACTGTAACCTGGTTCTGTGTCCCTGAGTCTCATTCTGCAGCACCGCTGTACACGTTAACGGTGTATTGAAACCCTAAAACTGAAATGATCATGACGAGTTTGAAAAACCATTATAATGCACCTGCGGCGGCGAACCTTTAAAGCTTTCAAACTCCAGCTGGTGTAGTAAAGTAAGAAATTACATGAAAATATTTTTTGAATTTTCAACTGACAAATACTGTATGTATTGTAAAACCCAGTTCTTAGACACACTCATCTTCTCCATAGATAGATAGTTGCTTCGTGCTTACAAAATTTGAACCGAATATATAATGTGAGGATGCTACATTATGCATATATTTCAAACACTTACCACATCTCCTTGATTGTGCATGGATTTAGATTTTGTAAATATTATGCATGGTTTTTTTTTCAAAGTTAGGGCTATATGTATTCTCAGAAAATTCACTGTCGGTTCTCCGTTGGTATTTTTCTCCAACCTGTCATTTATCTTCCTATTTGCAGCATATTACATGATAAATAAAGTAAAACGAACTCTGGTTGATAGAATGAATATGAAAAGGGGCGAATTTGAAGGGATTATTCTTCGATTTTAGTGTTTCAATGTATGAATGCGTCATATGAAAGAAGTTGAGTTTCTTTGTGAGGAGCAGTTTACATGAATTTCTGTGCATGAATATCTACCAGACCTCGTACTCTCACATCTCGTCCCGTCTACAGTTGTTCTCTGCCTCATCGTTTATCACTACCGGTTTCATGTGTGGTATGCATTTACGTATCACAGCTTGTACACAAACTACTGTGAACTTCAAAGTGGAGCAAAATGATGGCTTTGGAACAAGACGGATATTAATAAAACTCTTTTTTGAAGTTTTTTTTTTGTATCGTTAAGAAATTTTATTTGATAGCATGTTGAATGAATTTCAAGTGTAACTTTTTATCATATACAAATTAGCTTGAAGGTCTAATAAAAAGTAATAATTATCTTCCTTCATTGTACACCAAAAACTACAATGAAACAGGTCGACTAATTAGTTTTTGCTGTATTGTTTTGACTTTTACTCTGCCCTGCAAGTGCCGCTTTAATAGTCAAATTATCACGCAAAACCTCACACTTTATTTTCTTCTCATCAATATCCCCACGATCCACAACATAAAGTTTCCATGGGCCACCATATTCTTTGTATATTGTTCCTAAAACTTCAGTTCCTTCAAAAGTCATTTTCCCTATATAAACATCTTCTGCTGGCAAGTTGCTAAATCCATCATTCGCCTTTATAGCATAGCCTTCACTCGCTTGCGGATCAAAATCTGTTGTGAATGGCTTCCACACAGTTCTATTTTTAGGATCAATTAATATCTGTATCAAAAGAAAAAGAGAACAAAATTAGACGCATTAAAAAACATATTCTAGGTTGAAATAGTAAAAAGTTGCAAATTTTGCTTACATCATTTCCGTTTCTTTTGATCAACGGGGAAACAAAAGTGTTGCGTGGTTGAGAACTTGTTGAACGTGAAATGTATTTTTCATCGACCATTACCGGGTTGGTTAGAGGGTGCCCTGAAGATGAAATCCATTGCACTGGAGACTCGTAGTTCGGAGGAGAATTAAATGAATCATGAGATTTTCTACACCTCATGCATTTACGGTTAGGCTTACAATCTGGACAAGTAGCTGACATTGCGATTTACGAATCTCGGAAAATGGAAATAAAATCACTGGATAGAACCCAAAAGAGAAAATGTTCACTTGAAGACTGGAGTTTGGCTATTGAGAAGAAAAGCTCTGGCGAAGAAGTTAAATAAATGAATAAAGAAGTTCTGGTGACTCACATTGGGATGTAGATGAAACGGATATACCCATCCTGTTGATATAAAAGTGTTGTAGATATGTGTGCAATAAATTCATTAGCTTGTTACATCAATGCTGAATTCCATCAGAAGATTTGGTGGTGTGATGCAATGTGTAAAAGTGTGGTTTGCATAGGACACTCAATGAAAGCTCTTATTTT
>JAQGAP010002486.1:0-14976 GCA_034697805.1 Orchesella bifasciata | reverse complement strand
AGTCGAGGTTTTCTATAGTTGTCTCCTTGCATCCAATTTTATGACCCAAATTTGTATACTGCTTCAGTTCATCTTGCGTTATGCCAACAAACACAAGTTTATCCGCAAGAAAGTAATGAAAAATATTGATAGACAAGTAAATGTTGCCATTATCACTAATCTGGTGTCCTATTTTAAAAACCAGCATTTTGTAGTCACAACTCCAACTGTTTTCAAAATCATAATCCATCTTTAAATGTTTTGTAACCGCTGCGCTTGAGAACAAATGATGAAAACGGAGGTGGTAACACTCAATGGTACGCTTTAGTTTTTTTAACCGTGCCATCGAAAGATCCTCCCAAAAGTAATCGTCTTTGAAAATTTGAATTTGGCCTGTTTGATTTACTTCGGTCGGCTTACTGCAAAGGATTAAAACCTTACCGTTTGAGCTGACGTCTTTCAGAGTTTTATGGAGATTTATGGTGACATTTCGGCATTTTACAATTGTCAACTTATTCTTTTTTGTAACGTGAGATGAAATATCATGTTCCTCAGTAGCATCTACATAACAGTGAATAGTGCCACGGATTCTTTGGATGGTTAAATCAACATGATTTGTAAGCAGAATCATCACATGCATCTCATTAGAGCTCAATAAATCAGCTACACCGGGTGGAGCAGTCGTGAAAGTCTTCTCTTCTGCTCCAAACAGGTTGTCTCTGAGAATTTCAAACGGTTCAATTTGATTGTTTGATAATAAAGTCAGGCAAACCCGTTCGTAGGATCCTGCCTTCTCCTGAAGAATTTTGTACAAGCAGGAGCTTTTTTCAACTGGAGTGTTTGCCCGCTCAATCTGGATCTGTAAAGTAATCAAATTCTATCAGTTAATAAATTTAAATAAAAATAAATTCGTAAATAATTAGCAAGTTTTTTCCTGTGAATAGTGATTGCTTTTAGTTTATAAAAAGAATAGTGATAGCTTACAAGTTCGGCAGCATTTATTAACGCAAATTCTTTCAGTTCTGCAAGTAGCTCAAGGGTGACGTTGGTGTGTTTTATTATATCTTGCATCTCCTTTCTTATTCTCTCAAATTTCCATGGATGCCACGCAACGTGGTACTCATGAGAGTTTTGTTTCTGTATTAAGTACTCAAGAGCCTTTGTGAACTCTTCGTCAGGTTTGATGTCTTTATTTTTTAGCGCAGCTTGTAAAGCATCGGAAGCGATGTTGTTGGTGATTGAAAAACCGTTTTGCTCCATCAATTTGATGATACTCAAACTGAAACTGAGTCCCTTTCCTTCTTCGAACGCTTGCTGAAATGGTAGTAACCCATCCCTATTAAGTGCACATACGTTAGCACCATGATTAATTAGTAGTCGTTGGGTGTCTTCGTTTCTCTGACTTCGAGTCACAACTGCAAAGTGAAGTGGTGTTTGGAGCGAGTTATTAGGGCTATTAATATCCAAGTCATGATTTTCGATAAAATATTTTAATGCATTGTAGTGAGCGGATTTTGCACACGCATGAAGCACACTGTCCTTCTTTTTATTGAGGTGTTTCCAGTCAGCTCCAAATTGAAATAGCAGCCGAATAAACTCAACAGATCTTCCGCCAGTTATGGCATGAAACAAAACTGAGTTTCCCTCATAGTCTACTGCATTAAAGTTGACTCCATTGGAAGCGAAAACTTCCAGGGTCTCTTTCAACAGATCTACTGACTGCACAGCACAATAAAGTGGAACCAACTTCAAGAGAAGACCCCTAGCGGTATTGAAATGCTTGAATCCTCGTTCACTAAGGCACACAATTATCCGATGAAATATTTCCGGTGTCACAGGATTTTCTGTGATTTTGTGAATGACTGTGCTTCCATCTCTATCCAGCACATTAACATCAGCTCCTTCTTGGATCAGACATTCAACTAGTTCTGCATTCACTTTATTTTGTAGCAATGGCTCTGGACCTCTGGGAACAATGCGTTCATCCAACCACTGCTTATTTTTCATTGTCAGCAGCTTGATGATCAGCTTCTTATCATTTATTACTTGACTGATGTCATCAACACTTTGATAAACGCAGAAATGGAGTAATCGTTGGAGATTTAGTATTTCTGAGTTGTACTGTTTGACAAGATATTCCACAAGACGATAGTGTCCTCTTTGGATTGCAACATGCAACGGTGTTATTTTGTAGGTCAATTCATGATCATCAAATTGTATTTGACTTATGTTAATTTGTATGCAAAAAGCCTTCATCATCTCAATATCGGCATATTTTGCGGTTATGAGCAACAGGTTACCGTCAACGTTTGCCTCCTTAGAATCATGGATTACTTGTATATTCGCTGTCTCCTTTGAATCCACTAAAAGCTGGGAAGCGTACATCAGCCCGTAGAAGTATTTGTGGTATGCTGATGCGATGAAAATTTGAGGGACCAGTGGATAAGCCCCTAAATCTGGAATTGCTGACGTAGGACCAGTCTGGCATTTTTGTTTTTTGACGAATCCATTGATGAAGTAGCAAATGACTGGAAAGTTAAAATAAAACGACTTAATTTTAACAGGGTCCAAATATTTACGTGGAAGGGTCAAGTACTCTTTGGCTGCTTTGGCGTCAAAAACTTGTGACAGCATAAATTCTCGAATTGCAGCGTTCTTTCTCTGCCCCACTGCAAACCAAGCGACCAGATACTCTGCAAACGTGCGATGGACAAACCGAATGTCGTTTGAGTTATTTGCTTCCAGTATTCATAGATCACACAGTTCATTTATTGAAATGGATGCACCAGACTCAGCAATTGTCCGGAAATTATCGGTGTGTTCAGGAAACAATAACTTTAGAGCAAATCCCATGTGAGCATGTTTGATGGTTGTTAATTGATCTTTCTTTGTTAGCTTCACGAACGGAAGGCAACGAGAAGGTATGTGGGAGCCAGTGTGAAATTTCTTAAAGCACAAGTCAAAGTGTTTTTGGTACATTTCAAAAATTGAGGAAACAATATTGCTTGTTTCTGAACCTTGACGATAAACTTGATAACCGACTTCAAAACATCGTTTTGCATCTTCAGAGTATGTCTCAGCAAGTAGCCTGCATTGAAGAGGTATTCCAGCGATATCACGCTCAAAATCAGTCATGTTTGATGTTAAGGAGTTTAGAATGAATTTTGCAAACTGAGAAGTGGATGAATGAGATTGGACCTCTTTCGACTGCCAAAACCTGAGCATAAAATTCATTTGATCCGCTTTCTGGAATGGTTGGATGGTGTATCCAAGAGCATGAAGCGTATTTTCGAGTTCTTCTTGCATGTGACGTCTTGAGGCCACAAATATGTGGGCTTTTTTTAAACGTTTTGCTATTACTCGTAAAAGTTTTTTTGCTTTTTCGATCTGATTTAAAAGAACCTCATCAAACCCGTCGAACACCAGGATGCATTCTGTCGTTTTCAAAGCATGCTCAACCAGTTTTCTTCCAAAGTGTAAATCTGATGACTTTGCAGCAATTGAAGAACTAATGGTTTCTTCGTCAATTGGTTGATGGCTTAGATCTTCCACAAATTCCTTGAGTACAATGAAGCGTACCAATCTTGTTGGGCTTTGCTTTAAAATTTCTTGTGCAATGTTTGATAAAAGCATTGTTTTCCCCATTCCAGGTGAGTCTGCTATGACGACCACCTTGTCTTTTTTTGGAAGCAGTTCAGTTTCATTGAAGCCTTCTTGACTTTCATGTACATATTGTTGCAGACTTTTTACTGATCCAGATGACTTGACCCATTCGTATGAATCATTGAGACATCTTATCCAATGGACAGGCTGAGAGGTTAGTTTACAAATCCTTTCAAAGTCTCCCTCGCATTCGAGCAGAATAAGTTGCGCGGTTAACCGACGTTGTGAAATTTGGTTTCCGGATACGTCCGTGTCTTTCTTCTCAGCAAGTTCATGTAGTTGTAGCTTGTCGATGCCCTGGACTAAAATGATGTCACTGCTGGGATTCTGGAAAATCTCTTTTTTCAAACGTTTTCGGCTCTTTAAGCTTCGTTGGACGTAGTATTTGAGCTTCTCAGGAACTTGATTGTTTACAAGTGTTGGTGTTTTGCCATTGGCAAGTTCTACCAAAATATTTCCATCAATGCCAGTAACGTCATAGTTCCCCATGGCTTCGGCAAGTTCTATCAACTTGCCTTGAAAGAAGACTTCTTTTTCCAGTATTTCTATTTTGAGACCACTGGATAGTTTGCTCCAAGTGGTAGACTCTTTGACATCTTCCAATTTCAAACAAGGATAGAAAGGAATACTAAAATAGCTGCGTAAGGCATCTGTTAAATATGGCATCAATAACCGTTTAGTTTCAAGCGAATTCAGAAAATATTGATTATCCGATTATTCAAGAATTATGTGTACACTTACCAGCACAGGATTTTACTCCCTTTTTCTCCAATACGCACAACAAAGTGCTCAGTTTTGCATCGTTACCGTTACTCCCTCGCCATGCTTCCAGTATATCGTAAAACAGTGATTCATGTGTTGACGTCATTTTAGCGAGCCCGGTTGTAATCTTTAGAACCTGATCAGGAGGGATCTCAAGACCTCTTGCAATGTCGACTAATTTAGACCAGAGAGTTCCAACGGATTGTGAGCTTGTAACTACGTCACAGACTGCATTAAAAGTGCAAGCTAAAATGCAAATAATACCTATTACCTCCTCTTTAGTAAGTGATATTAATGGTTGTTGAAATCAAAATTACGTCATCTTACCCTTATCTCCAACAACTAAGTCTTCGGACTGTTGAGCAGCTCGCAGTTCTTCTTTCAATCGAGATGCTGGGGAAGGTTCCATGGTTTCGGTTCGTCACCGGTAGTTTTGTCTGTTTCGGAGTTAATTCAATGGTTAGAGGACACATTCGTCTGAGCTCTATAAAGTTGCAAAGTTGTGGAAGCTAAAATGTAGTTCCGAGGAAATCAATAAATTTTAATATTGAATTAGTCCTTTGATTTTAAACCAAGTTTTCGTTAATATCTGTAAGTTTAGAGAAATCTAAATGGCTACATGCTTCGTTAAATCAAATGAAATCTGATTGCAAAAATGTGTAGAAAACGGATCCTGGCTCTTTTGTACTTTCGACATTTCAATCTAATTTGTCCTCCTCACAAACATAGTAAATAATTCAGAAAAGAAAACTCGGAAAAAAATATACAACATTTGCACTATGATTTATTTCGATTAACTTTTTCTCGAAATACAAAAAGGGTTCAGGCTTTTAAAACATTTCAAGCGGCTCTTTTTAAGACTTAGTTTCACGTTTCTGTGACAGAAAATGGTGTAGAACCCGATAAAAGTACTTTCAGGTCCACCCGTGCTCCGTTTCTCAGATGTATGTGTCAAACCCAAATTTCAAGTTTTTCCCATAATTCACCAAAACGAGGTTGTAAATCTCTGGGATAGCAATTGAATAGGGTACCCTTTAAGGAGCATTTTGACACCCATATCGACCTAGTCCGTCTGCGTGGCGATACTTTTCTTGAAGCTTTTAGTTATAAAATTTGCTAAAACCCTTTAAAATGAGATTTTGCAAAGCTAGCAATTTTGCCTTTGACGTAACCTAATATTTATGAAACTGAATAATACATCACTTTAGCTCTATAATTCACTGTTTTAGACCAAATAACAAGAAAAAGACACATAAATCAAAATGTTAAATTTTCATGAACAACAATTTTACAACTAAAAGCTTCTAGAAAAGTATCGCCGCGCAGACGGACTGGCTCAATATGGGTGTCAAAATGCTCCTTAAAAGGTGCCCTATTTGACTGCAATCGCAGATTCTTACAACCTTGTTTTAATGAATTATGGCAAAAACTTTTCTGCCAGAAACCGACTAAAACAAGGATGAAATTTGGGTTTGAGACATATATCTAAAAAAACGGAGCATGTAGTGGACCTGATAGTACTTTTATCGGGTTTTACACCATTTTCTACCACCGAAACGTGAAACTCCGTCTTAAAAAGATCCACTTGAAATGTTTTAAAAGCCTGGACCCTTTTTGTATTTCGAGAAAAATAAATCATAGTGATTTGATGGGAATGTAAAACCTTAAAACGTAAAACTGTGAGCCGGAAGTATTAAATATTATACAGTTTGTGAATATAAATATTTGAATGCATTTGTTCTTTGAAAAACACCTTCACATTAAGCTGATGCGTTTTTAATGGCTTGCCAAATGATAATTTTTAGTCTAATTGGGAGTGTAAATGGAAACGCGGAGCAATACATGTACGAAGGCACTATGATCAGTGTAGAGAATAGACAATTTGATTCATGATGGAAATAAAAATTCCCATTATTTAAGGTAAAAGCAGTTACAAAAAATTCTATTATAGCAGTATTGTAGCCATACTTCGACACTGTGCGGTGTAAAAACGTGCTTTGTTTTCAAGGCGTCATGAAATTGGTAGTGACACTTGCCGAAGCTTCCTAATCTGCTTGCGAAAGAAACAGAGGCAAGTGAGCTCCTAACCTAACTTACATTAAGCGCTCATTATGCCTGAGTAAGCCAGTGAACAGTTTCGGAAACTTCGGCAGATGTCACTACCAATTTCATGACGCCTCGAAAACAAAGCACGTTTTGACACCGCACAATGTCGAAGTGTCACTGTAGCAAATTTAATAAGCTTCAAAACTTAACAAAAAATCGGACTATTATTGACCTCATGGCGGATCGTTTTATTCAGGCTTCTCATGAGGTTCTAGCCGGAAGACTTCTCACCTTTCGATGAAGGTTTCTCCTAGCGATTTGGTTAAGGAGGTTGGGCGTTTCCAGTAATGTACGGTAGTGGCTTTCAGACAGTACCCAGATTTTTTCAAATGGACGCAGGTGGGGGACGTTGGGCGTGTACTCGTGCTTCTCTACCAAAGACACGTTTTCTCGTAAAAATGTCAGCAAGACGTTTTGATAATTAATCAAAGCCAAATTTAGGCCAGAAGACAAATTGGTACATTGAATGAAGTCCTGGATGTTAAGAATCAGAATCGTCTTTAAATAAATTTTTGCTCCAAGTAAATTTTTGCGGTCATGGTGCTCCAAGATATGAAGGGCTTCAAAAAAATTCCAAATTGGTCCATGATTTACCAACGAGGTATTTCTTTGGAAATTTGGAATCCTTTTAATTTCTTCAGTAAACCTTGTAGGTTTAGGGTCTGCACTGTAAAAATATTGTATTGCCAAGCTGGGATCTGGAAAGGGCCTTGGATGACCTACGTTTCATCGTTCATTAGGCTAATTTTTCATAACAATGGCGTGCGATCTTCAGAGGTCTCCCTCTGCAAATTCGTTTGCTTTGATGTACTCTTCTTTGTTCTGGCACGAATCCCCAGTTTCTTAGCTTTAATATAAATCAAAGCTTTTTCATTTATGTTGAGTTTCTTTGCCGCCAGAAATCTGGAAGTGCAGGGATGGCGCTGATACAAGCGCTTCATGGTCATTATCTTCTTCGGCGTCCCTATCTTTGTGGCGCGACCACTCTGGACTTACGTTCGTGTCTACCGGATCCTCCAGCTTTTTTATCTATCCCTTGATGGTGCTCCATTTCAAATACTCCTTTTTGAAGAACAGCCAGGCCTTTCTCTGGTAACCTTTATACTCGTTTTTTTTACTTCTGGGCAACGCGGGAGCCGAGCTCTAGATTTTCCTGTCTTTTTAATTGCACCTATACCCTTTTGAAAATTTTGACAATGTACACTTTGTTCACAATGAAAAGCTCTCTCGACTACATATAAAAGCAGCTCCAATGCGCGCACCAGCTGATCAGCATAAGCAAAGGAAATTACATCAGGACTCAAATTGTCTGTTCTCTATCATCAAAAAGTTTATGCTTACGTACGGCTTATGAGGATTGATATGAAAATATACATACATATATATATAATGATAACAAAATACCAATGCATTTATATAAGAAGCGCGAGTGATCCAGATGAAATGACGAAACTCGCATTACAACTCAGTTTTTACAACGTAGGGTAATAGAGTACAGCATATGTGCAGATGATGTGCTAAGGCTCCTCAATTATCAAAATGTTTACTTTCAATTTAAAACGACGTATTCTAAAGAAAAATATTTGTACTTCAACAAATTATATCTCTACTATTTTCGAAGCAGGAAAAAGTTTGCATGGCGAGTTCTATCTATTCACGTAGAATCCGTGAATGTATTAAAATATCCTGGCACAGAAACCAGTAAGGAAACACAGAAGCTAGCTTTAAAAGGTTCATGCATTTTCACTACATATTACCGTTATGTATTATATCCTTATATGTATCACGGCTCGTAAGAATGATTGGTTAAATATGCACGTTGAAGTGGCTTTCAGTTGCAAAAACTTACATATGCATGATCGAATGCCCAAAAATGTACAACGATTGAATATGTGCGAGCAGGGTGTAAACACAGATATATACCGATAACAGATGTTGCATCCGAGCTAAAAACTGCGACCATTAACCTTTTTTCACGTACCTTATGGCAATTTTACATGGGTTTTTGTCGTAGTTAAAAAAATAAAGTTCACGAAACGCCTTTTTCAATGTATCCTTGTCTCCTATAATGCATTCTGACGGAAGATGCAAAGTCTATTAGTTGTACCCTATGGGTGTTAATATATTAAGCAAAAAAACGACTATATTTTTACTTACCTTTAGATTGAGTTTCAGGTAACAAGGGTTGTTTTAGATGAACAATTGAGAAAGAGGCTATTTTGAATCCAAATTTTCTTTCAAATGCAAAAAAGAAAGCGGGATTTAATCAACACTTAAAACACTGTATAATGATACACATTTTCGTACTCCTGATTCTGATGATAATGATAAATGCAAAGTTGTAAGCAAGTGCAAATTTTGTCCAAAATAAGAAATAATTGCGTTCAACAAAATTATTTGGTATGACATGCAAAGCAGTTCAGTTTCGAATTTTCATCAAATTGTTAAGATGTTATATAATAGCGTTGTCATGAATTATTTTCTGAAGTTCGGCGAATTTCCTGATAAGAACTGATTATAAGTTTTGGAAGGAGATATTAATCTTGTTTAGCGTATAAATGCAAAATGCCTTTACATATTATATCATATCTCTAATTCCATAAACATGCAGCTGAATGTGAAAAATCAATAATGGTTTTGGACAAAATTCCATGCAATTGTTTCGTATCCAAACATGAGTTCCTGACGAGTCACGATCATCATCATAATAAAATCGAGCTTTGGTTTCTTTACAAAACGTGATAGCTCATAGTTTAAGTGAATTTATGTAGTTCATAGGGATTGGCTATCCAAATATATATGCATCACCAAAACACTTATAGGATTGCTTAATTGATTTATATTTATCCAGGTTGCACATAAAAGAGCTCATTTGAGAGGAAATAATCGATATTTATGCCCTATTAGTTGACCTAATAAACTCCTTTTGGAGAAAACGTATGCTTTTGCAATTCAACTCACGATCAGTCTGTCCAAGTATAGGAAAATATAATGCTTTTTTCTTGATTCCTTTCAGGTTTTAGCGTTAGAAAGTCAAAATAGATTTCCATAACAACTGTCGATAGAATGCTTTTGAAAAAGTTTATCTGTAACTAATTGTAAATAAGTTTCAAGCGTTTTTGCGTAAACGAAAAGCTTATATCTATATAAATTTATGAACTGACCTTCAAAAATAGATACCGCTGATCTTTTCCTTCTACGATGCCATCAGCAAAATCTAAAGAAATAATCTTGCCGTCGTGATTGCTTTCTTTCCTTAGTTCACACTGAATCTGAACACAAAATTCACTCTTCAGGTAATAAGGTAATGCTGCAGAAAGTTAAAAACAATCTTTTTAGGAAGTGCCAACAAATTACACTTTAACAACTCACAGTCTTTGAAACAAAATTCAAGTTTGTCACACTCACATACTAAAATAAACTTTTTGCAATTGATTTGTGCTTATTATTATTAAGTATAGTTATATGGAGTGATTTTTGGAAAACCTTTGAAGCCAGACATAAGTCAGCAGACGAGTAGCGATTGAGAAGTTGGCGAGTAAAGTATAAATACCTTTCAATGATAATGCCGTTCAGCTTTATCTGCTTTGCTCCTGATTAAAACTTTGTAATACCTGTAATGGTGGAATTTACACTGGCGATAGATGATATGATGAAATGGAAATCAGGTAAATGTCCCAAAAATAAATGCGCAATTTCTTGGTAATGGTTTGCTTTTCGTTTTACAAATAAGCTCAAACATACATGGATTGTTATACTTACCATACATATCACTACCAGAAAGAATAGTATATGTTTGCTAGATAAGCTCGTACTTGTTTTCATGTTAACAACCAAATCACAAAGTGCTTTTATAAGTATGTCAAATCGTGGGATATGAATACGGTACTTATAAACCATATATTGTGGGTTTTATTACAGATTTTATGTTTGGTCATACTGAGAGTTTCACAAATAAATCGTGTTCTTGCCACCAATTTAGTCGGCATATACTTATGGTTACTTTTTATAATTTCAACAGGGTACAGCACTGAACATGACAAGTATCATTTACATCAATAGATAAATAAACGTATGGCAGGAGCTACGTAAAGCTGTATAATCTACTGAATAGAAAAACTGTAATGGCACTCGACTAACAAGGAAATACATTTTGGTATCACAAACGAATTCGATTAAAATTGTTCATTTTAGCGCATCACAAGTAGCCACTTCCCAGCTTCTTAGACGAAACAAACCAATGCAGTTATTTGAAGTAGTACTAATTTCAATTTTCTTACTTTAGAACTATTGTTTTTTTTAGCATTTTAGCGTCTTAATCTTTCCTAAGTGGATTAAGTTTACCCATTGTAATGATGAAAGAGAGATGGTAAAAAACGTTAACTTAATCGTTTTAACAAATCCTGACAATTAACCGAAATTAATCTTCCCACTCTCGTATGACAATATTCGAATCTTAAACATTTCGATTTACACAAATATTGAATGTAAACAACAACAAAAGCAACGATGTGTACAAGAAAAACATCTTAAAAGGCTCATTAATGTTGCTCCAAAAGCATCACGCCGGAACCATGTGGTTATGAAACAGTAAAACTGGAATTTGTAAATTTCGAAAATATGCAAGTCGTGGCCAGCTCAGAGAATTGGGTTTGGAAGCGTCAGTTATTTGTTTAGGATGACACCAATTACAATGATTGATTTCAGTATAACTGCAACTGTCAATTTGCTTTTGTTATAGAAAAGGTTTTGTGTATTGTAAAGTACATGAGTACTTGTCAACACCAGCCATTACCAAGCACCATAAACTCCACGTGCTTTGCAGTGGTGTGCAAGGTAATAGGATTGACATGATGATGATGATGATGTGAATTAACATGCAATAGAATATTTGAGTTTATTCTACGCATGACTGACTCCGTGCACCTGCGTCATGAGCAACCTCGGTTACTCATCTCAACTCGTCTCCACCGGAAGAACGAGATGTGCTCGACTCACCGGAAGTCCATTGTTCTCCCGAACAATGCCTGTCACTCCACGCAACACAATAGATCACCTTGCTGACCCACATTAACAATGACACTATTGATGTATTACAATTACCATACCCATACATGTATATTATGTAGTTATAGGATATATCAGTATTTAGGTTAGATATAGTTATAGGACATTACACACTCTGTATAGAATAGCACTAGGATTAGAAGCTATAAAATAACCTATCACCATGTATGAATCGTGCCTGTTTGAATCCGACTCTCGTTCAATAAACATCTACCATTGGCAAACTACCTCTTGTGTATTGTGTACGTTCATTACCTTGCATCGCAGTGCTAGAGACTAATTAATAGAACCCTACATTACAGTATGAATGTACGCTAGTCTCCTTCGCTCTTACTTCGTAAACTAGCTATAGTTATAGTATGGAGATACGATTCTTATGTTGAGTTATGTATGTATGCATTGGTTGAATATGATGTATCCCTTCCATTCTTCTACTATCTCAAGTTCATTATTTGACTATACCTACCTACCGGTGAAGAATATTCCTCATTCCATTTCTAGACTTCGTCTTGACTTTGGCTTCTTTCAATAAATTTAGTTCTGTCACCTAATAGAAATTATATTCTTTTTCGCCTATTCATTTATATTATTTGATTCTCATGCACTTCACAGCAACGTCGTATATCTTCGAATAATATAATGCTCATTTAACAATACGAGTGAAACTATAATCAAAAGGTAAAATCATATTAATTCGTAAAACAAATTATATACAATTTAAAAATTAGTACAAGTTTTCTTTCTTTCAATTAAATGCACATAAATTTGTTTTTTGAGGGAAGAAGGCAATTTCTTATCAGTTGGATCATGTGGCCAAATATCTAGCCAGTATTGCTCCCGGTTTGTTAGCAAATTTTTTATGGAAATCTGTTCTATTAACCACTGATGCCAGCCGTGGTGTTTGAATCTGCCCAAGGGTTTGGCCAAAACCCATTCAAGTTCTGCAATATCTTCAATAGCTTGGCAAAGCACATTTACGGCTGAAGTTGCACGTGTTTTTTCTATACCGTTTATGGCCAGCGCGTTCATCATGCTTGACATCACAGTATAAAAAATTACAAAGATAAAAATGTATATGAAAATGGATTTTGGATTCTCAAAATCTTTTGTTTGGCCTGTAAACTCTTCATAATTCATTCGGCTCGTTATCACTCGGATAAAGAAACGTGAAACATTAACACAGGAATCGATCTCCATCCTGGTGAAGAATTATTGAATGGGAAGCTGACAAAGCAACCCATAGCCAGAATGCTACGACCAAGAGCTGGATAAATTTTTTTACAATCTGTACATAAATGCAAACATTTAATATTGTTTTGAATTTAAAAATTAGAAACTATATATAAATCGAGTTTTTCTACCTGAAAAAATACTTCGACGTATGTCGCAGTTAAAAGAAATTTGGTTAAGTAGGATAGCATCACCAACCAACTGACCATTAGTAGTAGTAGTAGTAGTATTTAGTCATGACAAAACCCTTCTAAAGAAGGAAATTCCATGTCACAGGTCATAGTATATCTTACATAAATTACATTTTTCATAAATTGATGGATTACATCATACTATAAATTAAATTTATTATCAATTATCCCGTGTTATCAAGTTATCATTTGTTTGAGTTTATTTTTTAAAATTTAATCTCACCGCATTGATATCCTTATTGACGCTGTTACTGATAGGAAGTTGATAACCTGTCAGGGTTGGAATTACACACATTCAAATTGCCAAAAGAGATACAGTCAGCTCGCATATCCTTCTTGTCCAAATGTGAACAAACAGGGTTCTCGGTGCAAAGAATGAAATGGTAGTTTTTATCAAAGAGATAAATGACATTGCACCCAGTATCACATTCAAAACTATTTCAGTTAAAACATAAGGATGTTTTCAGGACGTGCCAAAAGTGCAAATTGTATATAGACAGGCAAATACGGTCTGAAATTTTATAGCACCCAAATTTATAAAACTGGTTTTTTTGCAAATGAAGATGGGAAATAAAAACTCACGTAGTAAATTCCGCTGATTAGAGACAAGCACGTAAGTTTTAGGCATTTTAGTGTTGCAATAGCTTTAACAATGGGGTGGGCTAAAATTTGGTTTTTACTTTCGGAATTAGATATTTCCTTTAGGAGATGGTTTAGAACGTATGATTCGCGAAATTGCTGCAATATATAACCGAAAACCAACAAAAAATTTGAACCTAATTTCAGAAATATGCTGAATTGTAATATCCCGTGATTACTTGAAATCCATCCTGATAAGAGTTGTTCTTGACGGGGTGTTTCCGGGCTGAAAGTTTACGCAGCCACTCAACAAATTTAAAAATGCGTCCAAAAATAGGGCCTGTTTTGGATGGCTTGAGACAACACTTATCCCTTGTCATCACTGGTTGTAAACCAAAAAGATTTAATTGAAAATAATAATAAATAATCTGAGAAAAGAGCTAAAAAATGTTTGCGTACTTGCGTTTAAGTTTACTCCAGTTATTCTTAAATATTTGAGTAAATTCTTCAACTTCTTCTGTGGGAACATCATTTCCTGGGCTTGCTTCTGGTGTGAGATGAGTTCACATGGTGTCTGCAAGCAACTGTCAGGTTCATCTTGAGTTTGCCGAATTTGTTCAACATTTCCGTTACCATTTTCAGTTGAGGCTAGTGCTTCCTGACGTTTTAATTCTGCCAATGTGTCACCCATATGGTGTTTACAGCTACATCCTAAAAGAAGAGTCACAAAACAACTGTAGCATCGAATTTAGAAAATTCATTAAATTGATAAATTTACCTGTTACTAAACAACTGATAAATTCTCCGTCTTGTGGTCCCAAGAGATATTGAGGTTCCAATTGGATTGGTTCACCAGAAGTCCCAGAAGCCATGCTAAAGAATACAAAAGGTAAAAGTTGTTAAAAGTAACACTAATAACTTTTCGAGAACTTCAACAGTATAAAACTGTTGCCTCCGATGATTGTCTACTTTCTGATCATGTTTCGTTTCTACCTTACCTTTAAATAGTTAAGTACCTCAGTCATTTGCTAAAAAATAAAAACAAATTACGCAAGGAGTAATATGGCCTAGTTTCACAGAAAGTTATTTATTGATTGATTGATTATTACATTTCCTGAATTGGGTTTACAGGTGAAGCCAGTAACCAATCAATCGTTTACGAATATTAATACAAACAACGTCTTTTAATGACCACCTATTTGTATTATATCGTGCTGCATAAAAAATGATAGTTTCAATAAATGGGCTAAATCATGCATAGTATTTAATTAATTGAAATTTATGCAAAGTGGACTCACAGCTTGTTTGATTTTATAATACAGTTTGTTAAACTGACACTCGTTCTCGACAATAAAGCAGGTGTAATGAACTTCAAGCAATGAATTTCCATGAAACCACA
>JAQGAP010002485.1:0-14978 GCA_034697805.1 Orchesella bifasciata | reverse complement strand
CAGTCAAACAAGGTCAAAGGTCACGCACAAATGACACACTTGGGTTGTGATGTATCAAATGAAAGATAGTTTATAGACGATTGCATTTATGATTCCCAAGTCACAAAATACTTCATCAGATTGTCTAAAGGTAGATCTTTACGTCTCGATTTGTCGGGTTTATTAATGTAATAAAGCAAACATACACTGTTCAGATTTGACGAGCAACATTAGTACATGATCATTCAATTTATACGCAAACTTAATTCACAGATTAATATTAAGCTGCTAAAATTTGTTTCCAGAGATTATAAATTATAATATTAAATAGATTAAGTAATCTGATCACGGTAATTTAGATTAGTTCCAAGCCCTATTTGAATAGTTGCACATAATATAGATTCAATACTGGTTGGAACTGTCCTAGCAGAGAATCATTGCATCTGGATTGTCTTACAAATGCACACTGCGACCAATGATCGTATATGCGGCAAAAATTATTTTTAGCGATTTTTGTCAATCATTTTTCAATTGTACATCTGAATGGTGGTTTTTATGTATATTACTCAAAATTTTGTGCTCTTTTCGATAGTGCAACTGAATTCATTGAGTGGCTATGTAAGCCTCATAATATGGAAAAAGACCCCAAAAATCATGCTCTTTTTGCAAAAAAATTTGTTTGCTCGGTGCACCGGGATCATATTTTCATCGAGACCCTATACACTTAAAACTCCACATTTTTATACGTAGGAAACCGTTCGAGTGGTTTAAAATACGATCCCGGTATAACCCTCAGGCTATTCTTCTTTTGAGTCCATAGACGGTTGGTATTTTTTGAATTCATCAGAAATTTTTTTCCAGGCTACTTTATATCAAGTAAACTATGAAAAACGTGCCAATTGGTTATCATTTAACTTTATTTTGGCCAATGGTCAAGAGCTCTTTAGATTTTATTAGAACCTAGAGGTGGCAGTGGTGAAAAATTAATAAAACTGTAACATTCCAGACAGCCTGAGGGTTATACCGGGATCGTATTTTCAACCACTCGAACGGTTTCCGACGTAGAAAAATGTGGAATTTAAATTGTATATGGTCTCGTTGAAAATATGATCCCGGTGCGCTGAGGAAATAAACTTTTTGGCAAAAAGAGCATGATTTTGGGGGTCTTTTTCCACATTATGAGGTTTACATAGAACCAATCAATGCATTCAGGTCTGTCAGTTGTACCATCAGAAAGGGGACATAATTTGGAGTATAATACATAAAAATCATTATCCAGTTGCAAAGTTTAAAAATGTGCACAAAATATCACTAAAAATAATTTTTGCCGCATATGCAATCACTGGTCGCAGTGTAAAATGGGATGAATTGTCTATGTGGCATCGAAAACTGATAAGAGAGCTACATCACGAGGGAATTTTAGGAGACCCCGAAACAGTTAAGAAAGCTAAAATGCAGGCTGTTATGGCAGTGTTGTCGTGCTTGGTGGCAATTTCCTCGGCTGTGTTTTGTTTAGAAAGTGAATCCAATCTACTGGAAATGTTCTTATGGACTCTAGGCGTGATACGCATTTGGTTTGCTGAATTAGTTAGAAATTTTGCACTGAACTTACACCGCAGATGCTTACCTTTCAAAATAGCAAAGAGAACGACGACTTTAAGGAGGGAAGATTTGTCCAATCATAGCGAAAACTTTCTTTTGCAGGCTTTTTGGGCTGAGGCTTCGATAAAAATATGTCGTAGACTTTTAAATAAGTTAAGCAATACATAATAATTTATACAATACGTTGAAAATTTATAATCTAAATCCATTTAAATGATATTGATTTTTCATATAAATCCTCTTTAAAATCCTGTTTCTTTAAAACGGGAGGCAATGAGTCAAAATTTGAGAACATCTATCGTTGTTATTCAAAAAAGTGCTCTGCTTTTTCCTAGTCTTATCTAGTTCCCGTTAAAACTAGCAATCTGAGTCTGTATTTAAAACTTTCAACAGATTGCAAAATAATTTTTTTTTAAATTAAAACAGGTTTATTTGAAACATTCCACAATGATGTTGTAGACGCCAAAATCAGCCTTCGATCTGATGGGCAACAATCTACAGGTCCTCTAAGTTTTCACAATCTATGATGGATCAATTCCGGCAAGAATGATCAGAAACTTGCAAGCACAATGCAAATGCTACCGCAAACTAATGTTCTCCAACTTGGGAATGAAATGAAAGTGGAAATGTTCCTCAGAAATGAAAAATAAGTTCCCACAAACAACAAGGTTTCTAAATTCAACTGAGTTTATTGCAATACTTTCAGCAAAACTAACTGTAAGTGAAATCTGATTCTACTTTGTCGTGCTCTACTCTAGTCGAACAGCAAACCGACAATGAATCTACTGTAGTCAACTATCAGATCGACAATGAATGCCCAATACAATTTGGGCTCCCCTTTTATACTGTTTCCAACAAAGAAATATTCTAATTAACTAATTACCATAAGTCAAAGTTCGTAATAAATAAGTAAATATAAGTAAATATATGTAAATCCTTATCTTATCTTTAGCTTATTAGTCCCGTAAATAGCAAAATAGTGTTAAAGTTTGAAAAAAAGAAATCATGAACAAGAAATTCCTTACAAACTTAGCTTAAATCATTTACATAAACATAATGCTGACCAAACGTTTTCGAACAAAGAGAAAATACGATAAAATGAATACTTTCAACTGAATTAAGATTCTGCCGGAACAGATGTAATACCTTTTTATAAATCAAATTTCCTTTAAATGTATAAATGATAAATCTTTAGGTAAGGGTGTATCTCTTGTTTTATGCTATACATAAATGCAAGAGCATATATGGCAAATCCTTAGTTTTTAACCACAAACTATTTCACTGGTGGGATCACTTGCAAAGTCTAACAACGCTTGCTAAGGTACGCCAGCTTGTTTCAGGTTTGTAGGGCTGTTAAGTCCACTGGGAACTAGCAGCCTGATAAATAAAATACCACTGTTGAAATGCATGTTTTGACATAAAAGCGTGATTGCTATTTATGAGTATGTGTTTATGCATATTTAATAAATACAAATGTAAGATTCGATTTTTATGCAATAGAAGTTTATATTTACAATATTTGTTTTACAAGTTACTACTCATAATACCTCGATAATATTATCTTCCCCGCATAAGAAACTCTTTGACAAACCTTAAAAGATCCCAAAAGAACCTTGCGTTATTCAAGTCACCAAAGCGACAAAAGTTTCTGAAGCCTCCGGAAATTTCTTGAGAAATAAAATGGAAAAGTTTAATCTAAATATTTCTGCTGAACACTTCAAATGAATCTCTGAAAAAATGTAATTAAAATCAAACATGTTTGCCCATTGATTGCTTTTAGAAATCCATTAACACATTCATTTACACAACTCATTTATTTCAGATATTTGAATTTATCACGTTTAGGCAACATTACCTAATCTAAAACCAGCAATCCTTAAATGAGAATATCAAACTTTTATATTAAAATATTTCCTGTTAATTTCTGTTATAATAATAACACGAAGCTGCTTCGCAAACATCATGTATTCAGGCTGTGTTTTCTTGTCCGATGGGATATTTAAGCATACATACTCGTGCAAGTCTGGTCGTTATTCGTATTCTCCAGAAGGAATGGTAGTCAAGTCTCGTATTCTTTCCTCGCAGGAAAGTGAAATAAGAAATTTTTAAGAAAAACATCTACAAAACAAAGCAACTCATCCAGAATTGTATTTCATTCTTCTTTTGACCAAATATTGATGTTCATCGTCTTTAAACTCTTTTATTTTAAGAAATTCTTACTTAAGATATTATAACTGAGGATAAATCGGCTGGATTCCGTCTAAACGCATTAAATAAATGCTGAAATTAATAATTAATAATTCGGGACTGCTGCTGAAACCGAAGTTTCGTAGTTAACAGCTGCATGAGAAAGCAACGTTTGGTCTTAATCTAAACTTGAAAGAGGACAAACCTGTACATGTAAACATGTATAAAAAGTGTGTGACTTCAACATTTTATAACTGAGAGCTAAAATTTGCGTTCATTTTTTACTTGCTGAAAGGGAAATTTTCGCAATATATAATTTTTCACCATCAATTCAAAATTAATACGGGTTGAAGCTGTCTTCCTTTTATGGAAAATTGCCAGATTTACTGTGGTAATCACTTTGATTATCATATACAATTTTTTTCATAGAAAACCATTTTTATGTGTATCGTCCCTGCCAATATGATGGCATTTTTTACATTTCGATTTTAAATGGAATTTTCTGAAATAATGATTTTCGCTTTAGCATTAAACATCGTAATGTTTTCTCCCGGATACATCCTTGATTGGTTTTAGTAATTATGAGAAAAACAAATGGGGAATAGCCGACTCACTGGCGGCATCTGGCCCAATAATTCAAGTTATTAGTAAGCATTTGAAACTAACTCCGCTATACATACTCCATAAGCTAAGAGTATTCTACGTAGGAAAAAACTTCAAAACATTTTACCAATCGTGGTTTGCATGGTTCTAACCGGATATCTTGGTGTGACCATGCGTGGACTATTTTTTACTGGAATGAAGCGTTTTTAATACTTGGAATGAGTTCAGACTAGTCAAAGACTTGTTGCTCCTTTGTGGCATTCGTCTTGAAGCTCATTGAGTCCTGAATTCCTGTTTGCACATCAACGGCTTAAAAAATATCCACGATAGTACACCGTTTGTTTAAACTTTGCGATGCAGATATTCGTAGTCGTTTTGATATTTCGGATAGTAGTAGTTCTACTTTCACAAGCTGCAAGCTGTGATTCATCTTGCTTGTCCCGCTTATTTCCGATGTTGAATTCTAACTGGGAAAAGTACGTGTTGTACTTCTATAATTCCACACCAACTGCCAATCCTACGTTTATACCAGATTCGTCCTTGTTGTCGAGGTTCATTACAATCCAGGATAAAAAAGGATTGAGACGAGATCATTACAGATATTCTAATACATTTAATGTGGTCGTCAGTCCCATCCATATAGATCGGGAATGGAGAAGTTTAATAATGCCTGTTCGGACACTACAAGAATTCGTTGTGCCTTCACGTACCATGTTCATCTTTGTATGGCAAACTACCCTTGCTTCTTTCCCATTCTCCAACTCTACTCTCAGGAAGTCACAAGTGGCGCATTTACAATTCAAGATTCATACGATAAATACAGTCCTAGCAAATTGGCATGAGAAGCTCGACGTAATTCCATCGCTGAAGATTATCCTCACGTTGCCTCCAAGTTTTGAATGCGAGCCAAATGAAATTTCAGTGACGGTAATCTGTCGAGGGTATTGCTCATCTGATCCCATCCCAGTTGAAGATTTTGGGAAGCGTTTGGGCCACAATATCTACCTTGCTCATCGTCAATTGTTTTGGAACGGAAATGGGAAACTTATCACAGTGTTGGCTAATGACTACGACGGTTTCATCCGAGATACCCCAAAGGAGCAGCAAACTGTTTGCCTCAGCCAAAGAAATAGGATGTATTACAAATGCAGAACGGACATAATGTTGTCGCTCCTTTTCGCAGAAACACACAACCTTACAACTTCACTACAAAAACGGCGTCCTGATGTATATAAAAAACTAAAAGTATCCGAGTTTATTGATCCAGCTGTTACCTTACTATCGCCAGCCCTCTACTACATCGATCGGTTGCAGTTTGACCATTTTGGCTCTATATCTGTTTTATTCTTAGCAAGGAAAACAGAAACGAAAGCTATGTTGTTAAAGTTTAGTACTTGGTACGAACCATTTAGTCCTGAAATATGGGTACTCATGTTAAGCATCCTGTGTTTCGCCTTTCTTCATTCGTACCGGCGTCACCATCAAATTGAATTAGTCGTCGGCGAACTGGTTGGACTTCTCGGGAATATTCTTGATGGTGCATCCCTGAAACCTCGCCGATTTGTTGTGATTTGTTCCGTTGCGTTCATCCTTACGCAGCTGTATTCAAACGGACTAACCAGTATTATTACTGTTTCACAACCACAAAAGCAGCTCATCAAAACTTTAAAGCAATTCGTAAACCACGGTTACAAGATAATTTTTTGCCAAAATGAGGACCCCTTTACCCCTCAAGAGAAGTATGAAGAAGAACTAAAAGTGTATAATTTAACTGTTGCAGAAACGTTTCAGGTGTTTAACCATTCGGTTTATATCAACGAATTTGAAGTTTCATCAAATAAGGATGAATGGTTGGGAGAAGAAAAAGGCACACGATTTGCAGAATATTCTTCATCCGACTGTTTTAAAAGGCTGCGAGATAAAAAAATTGTGAATATTAGTTGTGCTGTGCTAGATCAATCCTATTACCAACGAATGTACTACTGGAGGTTCAATACGGAAAATCAAAACTGGTTGAAGCTGTCCATGCAGAGAATCGTAGCATCTGGAATGTATTACAAATGGGAAGAGTGGGCTATGTGGCATAAAAAGCTGAAAAGACACCTTCATTACACTAAAGAGAGAGAAGGCTCCGAAACAGTTGACAAAGCTAAAATTTTTGGTATGATGGCAATGTTGTCGTGTTTGGTGTCAACTTCCTTTGTTGTGTTTTGTTTAGAAATTAAATTTAGTTTAGTGAAAACTCTCTTATTTAAGCTTGGCTGGATACACCTATGGTTTGCTGAATTAGTTCGAAATTGTGCACTAAACTTACGCAGCAGATATTTATCTTTCAAAATTACAAGGAGGAGGACGATTTAAAGAAAGGAGCGTTTGTTCTCCTCACGTCACTAGGCAATAACTTTTTTCTGAATATTTCAAGCGGTTTCGTTCAATTGCAAAGGCTCTCCATATTCGTGTTGTTGATACCTGATTACGCAAAGTTTTGTATATAAAGTAAGAAACACCCAATATGATACTCAAATATATTGAAATTTAAAACAACATAATGCACAACAAGATGTGTTTGGAGTTCGAATGCTGTCGATTTTTATTAATCAATTCAAATTTTTGCGACTGATGGAAGACAAAGATCTTGAGTTTGTAAATAACTTTTATCGTACTCTAAATTTGGTTTAAACTATGTAATAATATTGCACATTAAATCCTGGAATTTTTCCTAACAGTGAAGCCTGAAATAACGTCCACAAATTTAATACATCTGAAAGTTTCTCGTTGTGAGCCATTGTATGTACTGATAGCATGGATTTTCTCCTTCGACTTATCCTTAGCAATTTAGGATTAAGAGACACGCTTTCTCCCTTAATTATTTTACAACAACTAAGGTTTTGCACGTTTATTCCATCAGTATAAAAGGGGCCTTACATGGAACTAAAACTCATCTACCTACCTCAAAATAATCTCAACTTGTTTTCACTCGCTTGCTATCGCTTGCACGGTATGACTGACCAACTGATTCTGCTGCCACGGACTGACTATTAACATTTCTTGCACATGGCATATTAATAAATGTATTTCGAAAAAAAACTACGGTTTTCCCTTGAACACTATCATATTTAAACATAGTTTATGCTGACGAGATGATGTACACACCAGCATTACAGATGCCTATATTTTCTCCTCGATTGCTTTAAATTGGCTTTCGTAACCCATAAGAAAGTTAGTTGGTTTTTTCAGGTTTATGATCTCCGAGCTTTTGTCTACAATTAATATCATATAGTTTCAAAAGGATTTCCAATCATTTTTTAGTTTGTAATATGCAAGTTTTTTGTTGGACGTCTGAGCATCAGCAAACGTGGATTAGTATGTACTTTTAAGTAACAAATTAAGAAGAGGTCTGTCATTGTCTTTCCTTTCAACAAAATACATTGTTAGCTCAGTGAAACAAAAGCTATGTTCAAACAGAAGTCTATCTATTTTGTGAACGCGTTATGTGTACATGTACATATTATTTTACATTTGTGATATGCTTGCAAACTTTTTTTAAGTACTTCTATGGAAGCATTTTAATGCCCCAATATCAAACAATTTTCAAGAAAATATATCATTTTTTCAACATACTATTTGACTATTTGATACAGAGAGATTGTATTTCCGAAATGTTATAAAAACATCGCAAATTCTATTTGTTTGAATCTTGGAAGTTCATGAATTATTTAGTCCACATTTAGTTTTGATGATTATATCCGACTTTGGATTACGTAAAGCTTTAAATCTGAAAGAGAGAAGGATAAGCTTTAAAAGTAACAAAAAAGCATTACGCTTACTTACACAAAAAGGTATAAATCTGGTCGGGTTGCATACAAAGCAAATTTAAATGGAAGCAAAAGTATGCATATAAGAATAAGTCTAACACGTTTTAGGTATGTCTTTCCATTTCCAGCCTAATAAGTTTTGAATACGACTTTCAACCTTTAACCAATAGCATAAGCCGAAAGGATTATTTTATACATTGCACATAGTCATATATTGGCTTAATTTCTGCCACAGGACTAAATAATATTGTATTTGCTAAACTTCAAACTTTAACTTGCGAGAACAGTTTCTGATCCAGAAAAAAGTGAGGGTTCCGATGCAACTATCAAAAAAGCTATGACACTTTGTGATTTTACGGTAGACTTACGTTTATGCGGCAAGACCTCAAATTTTATGCACTTTTTTTATAAAAGTTTTTCTGCAAAGATTTTTTGAAGAGGTACCGCTTAGTTATTGTCTAGCCAGTATACTAGACCATATTGGCTAAATAATGGCTATTTCAGTTAAGCGGTACCTCTGCTCTGGACCGCATCATATAAGTATATATATAGTTCCAACGAGCACCTCCAAAAGTGAAAATCTGAAAATAACTATTATATGTTGAGTTAATCGCCTCTATAGCAATAAACTAATATACATTTTTATGATATAAATCAAATCTCACTTTATAATAGCCTTTTTCAAGTAAAGAAGGCATGATTTTCAGGAACGAGTTGCCTTTTCTGTGGAATTTGTACCCACATGCTATGGTCCACAGCAGAGGTACCGCTTAAATAAAATAGCCATTATTTAGCCAATATGGTCTAGTATACTGGCTAGACAATAACTAAGCGGTACCTCTTCAAAAAATCTTTGCAGAAAAACTTTTATAAAAAAAGTGCATAAAATTTGAGGTCTTGCCGCATAAACGTAAGTCTACCGTAAAATCACAAAGTGTCATAGCTTTTTTGATAGTTGCATCGGAACCCTCACTTTTTTCTGGATCAGAAACTGTTCTCGCAAGTTAAAGTTTGAAGTTTAGCAAATACAATATTATTTAGTCCTGTGGCAGAAATTAAGCCAATATATGACTATGTGCATTGTACCTCAAAAACTTTGAACATGCATATTACAGCTACAGACCTTTCTTCTTTGTTCGGAGTCGACGCACTTAAATACACCCAAAGTTTTTATTATGCAGAAGTTAGCCAAAAAAGTAGGAATACGAACGTTTTTGTCCATCGCTTAAAGTACTGAGGAATAAGCTAATGACGTAAATTATCATCAGTGCGTTCCTTGTCATTTCTAGAGATTGAAGTACATTTTTATAGGCGGTTTGGAACGTTGAACACGTTGAACATCAGACGAAAAGTGTAGGTGACACGTTTACAACTTTTCATTTATATTATTGTAATAATTCTGCAGTTTTTGTTGTTGATATAAAAAAATTGAGTTATCCAGCTCAATACTTAGTTGTTTTAAGGTAAAATATTTGATTGTGTTTGTTTTTACAATTCAGGCTTAAAAGTTGTTGGGTGGAGCATCAAATATGCCCAGGAGGTCAAAACGCAGAGCTCCAGCTGCCTCTAGGAAGAACCTGAAGTTAGATAACGAGGAGGAAGGCACTCTACAACCTAAAAAGACGATGGAAGATCTTCCCCCTGAAGCAAGTCAATTTTTTGGAATTTAAAATACTCACAATTACTTGAGAATGTTGACATTGTTAATTGTAACATAGTACCAATCATAATAACGATGACAATCTACTGATTTCAGGTGAAGACTATTATTTTGGACCACCTTACACTGAACGGATTGAGGAAAACCGTTTTGGGCTACCGTCTCGTAAACTGCCAGTGGAAGGACATTATCAGCTCGCTTCTGGAACAAAGAATTATCGCTGGTGACTCTCAATTGTTTCCTCGAATGAAGTTGCATTGTCCCAACCAAAGAGAGGACCTGCTTCACATTTCCAAATCACCCAAAATGTTTCAAGCTGGCCGCAATCCGTTTCCCTCCAACTCTCTGATTTTGGATGGATGGGATGGTAAAACTGATTTCAAGTATTTGCCCAAATCCGTTACTGATATTGAGAGGATGGGTGTAGCAGACTTTATGTCAAGATTTGGAGGCTACCTCACCTCGTTTGAGCTTCAGGATGTGATTGTTCCTGGGATGAATTCTTTAGTTACTCTACTCAGCCCTATGACCTCTTTGAAAGTTCTTAACATCCAGAATGTGGAATTGACTGATCGGGTGATTAAACCAAACGGTGTCCTCCCCACTGCACCACCCCTACCAAATCTCACCACCATGGTAGTTGGGTCAAAATATAGTGTCACCAAGAAAATAACTAAGTATGGGCCTGGTCACGTGGAAAAATCACACATTTTATGCGTTTGGCTTCTGGCTTCGTATGCCGACCAACTTTTGGACTTAACTCTGAAAATTGTTGAACATCTTCCGGGAATTCAGCGACAACTCCAATATTATTATTCATTTCCCAACGGCAACAAACTTTCCATCGCGACCACTTCGGACTTCGCCTTTAGAAATCTCAAGGAGCTCAACATAGATGTCCTCGGTCTTAGCCAAAGATTTTTTAGTGTAGGTGATTTTCCAAGGCTTGAGCAGCTCACTGTAACTAGCACAATTTTTAGTTACGGCGACGACTTCCCGACCCTAATTAAGCTCATCAGTAACTCTCGGAATAGTCTTAAGAAATTGAGTGTGAAAGTAGATTGGAAATCTATGATTTGGGAATCTACGATTGGTGAGGAAGCCAGTCTTCGCGTTAAACTTGAAGGCTTATTCCAACCAATTGTCCCAAATTCAAAGCTAATAACGCTGGAAATAAATTATCGGAAGGCACATGATCGGAGCGACTACACAATCATTTCGAGGTTCCTCGCCCTGTTTCCCGCTTTGGAGACGATTCACTTCCTCCGCTTTCCATCCTCACACGTGGCCACGTCGCATAAGCTGGCAACTGCAAGTCGCATCGGGAGATCTGGGAACGTCGCTGATAAAATTGTTGCTGCGAAAACCCGGCTTGACTCACTGGAACAGGGATTGTTTGAAAGGACCAGGAGCTTTGATCAACGGTGTGCAGAAATTCGTTTTGAAAAGAATCAAGTTGCTAAGTGGAAACAGGAATTGCAGGAAGTGAAGAACGCTGCCAAGATTGAGAAAGCTGAGATATTGCAAGAATTGGCAGCTCTGGGTGTGAAAAAGCAGGATGTAATGGCCGAACAATTCCTGGAGCGTGTAGGAATTTGGAAGAATTTCGTTAAACTTAAGCTGGTTTCTGTCAGCACGGGGGAAAAACCTGTTGGGGATGTCTGTATTCTTCGGAGACCAGTTGAGGTTTGAGCTCACTACCCTGGTGGGGTGTTGTTGATGATGCTGATGATAGTGTTGGTTGTAGTGAAAATGAAGTTTCTTATTCTTTTATCTATTTCATTTTTTTAAAATTAAATATAATTATGCGATGTTAGTAGGTGTTTATTTCTGTGCTTTAAAGGAATTTTGTACATTTGAACAAGATATGCAATCGGTAATGCTCATCAGGCTACCAACTGTTGAATGCATGGATTATTAATAGCATGAGTTTTTGGTAACTTTAATCAATCGAAGTACATTTTTGACAGCTCTTGGGTCCCATTCGGAAATGCCGTAATTTGCACCTACTATCAAGCTAGTGTCTATATTGTGATTTTTTAAATGGAACTACAGTTTATTTGTTTTCGAACTTTCAAACATTATCTAGTTCTACTGCTACTCTTGCCCTTTATACGAAGAAATAACGTAGGGAACCTTGTTCTCAATCCATTTTGTCGTTTACCTTCATCGCATAAAAATGCGAGCTTTCTTTTGTGTGACATGTTATTTTTTGAGTCTTTGAACAATGTACAATATTATATCACGTTATATTTCCAATTCTCCATTCGAAAGATTATTAAGCCGTTTGTATCCTAAAATAAAATTGGTGAAACATGAGAGCTTAGCAGAGAAAAGTCTTATTCATATTCATATACATGTTCCCAAATATTGTCACGGAACCAAATGCATTTCATTGTCTACAGATATGCTAGTTTCTTCAGATGTGTAATATGTGCCTAACAACTAATTTTTGGCAGTCACCTTCAAGAACTTCTCGAGCTTTTAAAGTTTTAAATATTTTAACAATCTATTGTTTTCTGTAGTGATACGGATTATCGGTAGCGAGCACGAAAAGGTATCATTGTCAAGGGTATCGCCTTCGCCGAAAAGTTGAAAAGTCAGAAGTTTTACCCTTTCTTCCTCAAATCAAGAAATTCCAACGAAAGAATGCAGCCACCACTCATTCAGCGTTGGATTACGTGAAGCTTTAAGAAAGAGAGTTGAAGGAGACTCGAAAGAAAGCCCGAACAAGAAAGGATAAGCTTTAAAAGTATCAAAAATAGCATTACTCTTACTTACACAAAAAGCCATAAATCTGATGGGTGCAAAGCAAATTTACACATACAGTAGACCCTATTCCACGGTCAGGCAGCTCTTATAGAGCAACTTACCTATAAGCGGTGTATAGCTCTTACCATGCAGCATTGAAAAAGCAATGCACCGCTTATAGGTAAGTTGCTCTATAAGAGCTGCCTGACCGTGGAATAGTGTCAGCTGTACCTCAAAAACTTTGAGCATGTTTAATGCAGACCTTTGTTCCGAGTCGACGCACTTGAATCCAAACGTTTTATTATGCAGCAGCACAAAGCCATAGAGCTGAGAGGGTCTCAAGGTTGAGCCACCAGAAAACACAAAAGCACATCAGTATCGTCAATGCATTTCTCATTTTCATAAAGTAAACAAATCCAGAAAGTAGGAATAAAAGCGTTTTTGTCCATCTCTTAACTTGTTTTGTGTCAAAGTTGAAGGTTATCATTTTTATGAGAGTTAATTTCATGACGTAAATTAATTGTCAGTGTGTTATTTATCGTTTGTGGAGTTTTCAGTACATTTTATAATCGCTGTGGAACGTCAAACGAAAAGTTGTTGGTGAGTTGGAGGTATTGATTTATTTTAATGTATAATTTTGCAGTTTCCTCTTCTTCATAAATAAATTCTGAGTCTTCAGGTATTCCAGAGTTGAATACTTAATTAATTGATATTCAATTGTGTTTGTTTAGCGATTCAAGCTTGAAAGTTGTTGGGTGGAGCAGAACAGCATCAAATATGCCAAAGGGGTCAAAACGCCATGCCCGGCCTGTCGCTGGGAAGAACCTGAAGGTGGATAAGAAGGAAGAAGGGGATACTCCCCAACCGGAAAAGACTATTAATGATCTTCCACCTGAAGCAAGTCTTTAAAGCATCATAATTATTTCTCTTTTATGATTGATTCTGCAATTTTAATCGTTGATCATTCATAATAACACTGACAAACAACTGTTTTCAGGTGGTGACCATCATTTTGGATCATCTGACACGAAATGAAAAGAGAAACAACAAATTGGGTTATCGTCTCGTAAACTGCCAGTGGAGGGACATTATCAGCTCTCATCTTGAAAAGAGAATTATCTCTGGTCACGTTTCAGCCTTTCCTGAAATGAGGATTACTTTGTCAAAAAGAGGACGCAATCTATTCCTCGTTCGCCAATCAACCACAATGTTTCCTGCTGACCGAAATCCGTTTCCGTCCAACTCCCTCGTTTTGAGCGGAAACGTCGGTGGAGCTACTCTCAACCATTTTCCGGAGTCTGTTACCGATATCGAGCAAAGTGACTTAACTAAGTTCATTTCCATCTTTGGAGGACACCTCACCTTCTTTGCACTTCACGATGTAATGGTTCCTGACATGAATCCTTTGATAACTCTACTCAGCTCCATGCCCAACTTGAAAAAGCTGAGTTTCAAGGATGTGACACTGAACGATCGGATCCTCAAACCAACTCTTGTTATTCCGACGCCACCACCTCTTCCAAACCTTAGCACGTTGGAAGTAAGAGTAACTATAAGTCCCAATGGCAAATATGGAGCCCAGGTTGAGATGTTGATTAAGAAAAATCACATTCTCTACGTGTGGCTGATTGCCAGCTATGCCGACCAAGTTGGGCGCTTGAATTTGGAAACAAAGGAGCCTCCACCCGCACTTCTGAAGGAAAGTCAGTATTCTCATTCGCTGCCAATGAGAAAAACGCCTTATATCGCCGGCACATGGGATTCTGCCTTTGGAAAGCTGACAGAACTCAATTTATACAGTGTTAGCAACAACTTTCTCCGTCGCAGCGAATTTCCTAAACTTCGGCGACTCTCTATTAGTAGCAGCAGTTCAGACACGATTTTATATATAATATACAGATACCGTCTCGACATTGAGGATGTGAGTCACTTCATCAGCAGATGTCGGAATACTCTTGAGTACTTCCGTTTGGACGTCGAATGGAATATTTTGATGAGACAAAAAGACAGCATCAATTATGATGAAGACATTTTGCCTTCAGTAACTGGGGGAGTGGAGAGTTCATGTCCAAAGCTAAAAACACTGGAAATACATTACCCGGGTCATTATTACGGCGAGGACAGAAGGATCTCTAGTATTCGCAGTTTTTTACCCGCTGTGGAGTTGCTTCACTTGCTCTGCTTTACACCAGCCCGTTTTAAAGACCAAACTGTGGATGTGGAACAGTTTTTGCAGCGTCAAGGAATTTGGACCACTTGTCCAAATCTCAAAGTGGTGTCCGTCAGCTCTGGGAGAAAGCCTGAGGGAGACGTCTGTGTGATTCGAAGAACTGATGACGCCTGATCTTCTGATGTTAAAGAAAAGCGGTTAGCATTGATCA
>JAQGAP010002484.1:0-14978 GCA_034697805.1 Orchesella bifasciata | reverse complement strand
CCAACAAGCATATATTTCTTGCCAGGATCGAGTTTCAGGTCATCAAGTTCCAGTAAAAAATGCTGAGTATCTATTAGCAGGTCTGAAATTTCATTTATACAGGGTTTCAATTGAAATTCAAGCAATTTGCTTGCGTATTTATTGTTCTTGTTGAAAGTACTACTTATTGGTCTACCCTTTGGAAATAATACGAAAGGCTTGTGTACTTTAGGCAAGATGTAAAAGTTTGCTGGTTTGTCAGTTAAGAATTCAAGTTTACTTAGCTTTACTCGATCAGGCATGTGTTTATCAAAACAACGTAATCTATCCTTAAATTCAATCATTGCAAGATCAAAATGAGAACGTGTAGATGGGTGGTAAATTGCTAAGTCATTTAGTTGACGAAAAACTTCACTGTCATAATCATTATTATTTACGACACAAATGCCAGCATTTTTATCTGATTCAATTATTCTAAGGTCATGTGTTGATAAGAACTCTTTGAAACTAGAGAGACAGGGGAGGAAGATGTCGTTGTAGTATTTACTGCTTTTATTTAGGAGACCTTTGACTTTCTTCAAAAGTACATTCTGATTAAATAAAACATTTTCTAATGGGCAAATAGCTCCCTTGAATTTAGTTATTTTCCTCCACTCCTTTTTACAAGAAATATACCAATTATCTAACGCAGAGTCATTTTTTGGTTGGGGGTTGAGAGTAAAATACACCTTCCACGAAATTTTTCGTAATGATTCATTTAGAGCTAGTTCAACTTGCTTACTGCTAGGTTTTTTATTAATTACAAACTTAAGACCTAAGCTGAGTAACGCACGATACTGAATCGGAATGTTTTTAACTGTTGAGAGGTTGTGGATAGTATTATTTTTACCTGCGTTGTAAAGTTTGTACAAAAGTGAGTACTCCTTTTTGGAACATTTCTTAATATCAAAAACTATCTTCATATTGACAAATTTACGCTTACGCTTTTTCTTAACTATAGGCAGTTCATTGGTGGCGTTGTTTCATTTAATTTTATTTAATATTGTGTTGAGGCTAGCGGGGTTTGACCCGTTTTGAATCTGAAAGAAGAGCTTTCTAAAAAAGTACCAAAATGTAAGAGCTGATAATAACTTCTGCTAATTAAATATTTTTCGAACTTGTGATATCAAATTACAGCCTGACGAAGCAATGAATCATCGTGAAACCGGTCGCTAATAAATAAACCAATTTCTGAGTTCAAAGTACTTTTTCAGTCAAACAATACTCTGCATTTTATTTACTGAAGTGTGGAAGTTAACGCACACATTCATATGTGACCCAGGTTGGCCTTTGACCTTAAGTGGGGTCACATTGATATTATACATCAATCGAAAGCTAAGAACTAGAGGAAGAACTAACATGCCCATAGGTGACGTGGGTCGGCTCAGTGCAGTCCTACCAGTCAGATGGAACGCATAAAATCTTCTTGAATTACCCCAGATGTGTGGTGGGAAGCAAATCCCTCTGCTCTCATTGGTAGGATATCGTTTCTGGGGTTATTCAAGAAGATTTTATGTGTTCCGTCTGACTGCTAGGTCTGGACAGGGTCGGTTGTTGGCCTTTAGTGGGGTCATTGACATGCTTTGTTGCGTATCAAGAATCAGTGGGCATTTTTGAAATCTGACACTAAAAGCGTGACTTCTGACCTGATTTTTATCTATACTCCGTTGCAAGTTCTCTATATTCCTATTTGATGGGTTTATTGGTAATTTTGTATTATCTGAAGTGGGATATGCTAGTTATTAAATTATCGTCCTTTCATTTAATTAATAAGGCGACAAAATAAAATTCTAACTAGCCCGCTGTGTTCCACCATTTCGTAGTTAGTTAGTACCACCAACTAACCCTATCTTTGAACTGCAGTCATTAGCAATCATAACAAATCCATATATCTTGGTTTTTAAATCTTCTCAAAATCTAATTGGAGTGCCAAGTAAATTGAATTTGAAAAGGGAGGGCCATTCGAAACCGGAGAATTAAAAATGTTGCTAACTTTCTCAGTAACTACCCATTGCTAATTTTCTGGACAAAAGTAATGGGTTTCAATTTATGACGATTCCAATGTGTGAATCTTTCCTATTTTCGGCAAAGAAGTTTATTATACGCTTATGGATAAGGTATTCAACACCAACCAAAATACAAGTTTACCTTTATAAAGTACGTTTTTGTCATCGGGATAATGCATAAATTCTTACATAAGAAACAGTTGGAATCATTGAAAATCTTATCCCCAAATCACTTACCTACTTACTTATACATGTGTTTGTCCCTTGGGGAAAGTATTTTTTTGGAGTTGGACAATTACATTATTTTATGGGCCTGTTAGATGCATGCCTTTGTTACAACTTCAAGTGATGAAAAAGAATTTAAGAAAAAGGTTCGAAACATCGTAATACTACATTAATCTAATCCATACTACTTTCATTTAAAAAGATACTTCGCAATCATAACCATTATTTTCGGGTGGGAAACCTGATGAAAAAGGAGAGCCTTATCCTGAGTTTTCATTGGGAAAATGGGGGCGTATTAAGAATTTTCCGTTTCCTCTCTTTTTTAGTAAATAAACTGAGCAACTGAAAATGCAAAAATGAAAGCTGAATACCAATGATTTACAAAAAAAACCTGGAGGAAAAATTAGTTGGTGACCGATTCTAAAGCAATCTTCGATGTTTATTGCATTTATACTACAATAATTATGTTTGATTTCAATAAATTATTTTCAAATACCGTAGCGTTGTTCGATATTGTTTAGCATTTAACATTTATACGTTTTGCATAACATTAAACATTACCCGCTCCCTGGTTGCAGGGGTAACAATATTATATCTGGTCTGACGTTTTGAGTAGAAAAATTAGCCAATTTACAAAAACATCCGAAAACAACTTTTAAAATTAAGCAGTATTAGCACCGTTTTATATCGAATTAAAAGTAAACTGACAACCTGCTGGACACAAAAGTCCATAAGGACAAAGGGTGTCAGAGTATCAATATAGTTGACACTTCCAATGCAAACTTTTAATGGGCGGAGTGATTTTGCATATCTTTGTAATTCCATTATCTTGCATCTGTTACTTATCGCAGTTCGGGCCACACTCGGCAGCAGCTCTTTCCTAATGAAATGCAAAAGCTGACTCGACTCCGTATATACAGTGGCATGCATCCCAAACCTGACAAAGATATCGTAAAAGCCGATATTAAACACAGTAAAAAAGAACATAAACAGAAGAGCTGAAGCTTCTGATCCCAAACTGATAATCATGTACAATCCAGTAATTGTGCAAGTGAATACATTGCACATTACAAGAGGTATCAGGACATCTTGTTGCATCCAGTTGTAGTTTTGCTCTAAAATCTGAAGCTGCCTATAGTGAAATATTAGCTTCGAACTCTTTTTCAACGCACGTTGAAGATCCTTGATGTAGCCAACAATGCACGCACTCTGAAGAAAGGACAGCTCTATATTTTGAAACATAAATGCTCCAACCATGTCCCCAACTATCCACAATATCAATAGCATACTTCCGGTAAGAATCGCTAGGGATTTTACACTCCAACCAACGTCGGGATTGTCACTGAAGCATTCTGGGAGCAGGTAAAATAAGGGTGTCCCAGAATTACACGGATTTAGCCAGCGTCGAACAGCTAAAAAGTTGACAACAGTGAGAGAGATCTCAATTCCCAAATTTTGGTAAGATTTTATTCCCCATTTTTCAAATGTTGACACGACTCTTCCGTTTAACTCTTTTGGACGTTCCTTCTCGTACTTCACAATCCCGTGGATGAGTCCAATTAGAAATTCGCTCCGGTGCAGAATTACAGGTGAAGATATAATGTCAATAGTCACTGCTGACAGAACCAAAAAACTTTCCATTTGTGTGACGAGTGGTTCTACCTTCCATTCTCTGGCTAACTGATACCACATACCTATAACGAAAGTAAGAACAATTCCAAGTTTAAAACAGTAATATCCTCTTCTCCGATTGCTGTGGGGAACAACTTCTAGGTCAACTGACGACGGGACTTTTGAATTCACCGTGAAAGGAAAGTTTCCCGTGAAGTTTTGAAGCTTCAAATGGAGTTTGAACCCTCCCACAAAGTTCTTTGAAAGATACATTTTGAAACAGTCTAGTTGAGGGAGCTGAATTTTCAGAGTGATTTATTTTATGTTCTGTGTTTACGAGTGTACTTAGGTTGACTGACTTTATTACTTCTTCGAGGGCAGGCTAAAGTGCTATTCATAAACGTGATCCTGATTTTCCACTAGCGCTATGAAAAATTCTTTAAATTATGGTAGTTTAACTTCCAAATGACATAACAAGTCAATGATTTGAGATACCAATTTACCCTTCAAATGAAGCTTCTTCTCACCGCTGGTAATTACTAACTGTGACAGACATGTGATTAACTAAAGTTCTAGAAGTTTCGAAATGAATGTCACATTCCGTGACGTTTCCAATGTCATTGTTGGATAATTTGTCAAAATGACATAATATACCTAAGAGATTCTTGATGAATCACACAATGAGTAAGAAGTGGCTAAGCTTTACTTAGAAATTTCACCATTTGGATGTTAAGTCTTAAGTAACTAAGTAAACTAAGTAAGTAAACCCCAACATTCTTCAATTGTAAAGGACTCGTGAAATAAATACGCTGTGTGAAACACGACAACCAATAGTTGACAGAATTTGTCAGCTATCTATGCCTGGCATGTTTACCGAGGTCCTTTTGTAAAAGATTGACTGGACATGCATACTACACTCTTTCATTCAACCAGTGTGACAGATAACTGACAGTAATCGAGACGTGAGTCATGTTAAACGTTTTAAAAATTGAAGCTGTTGGCGATTCTTACGTTAAATGCCACCAAATTATTGTTCCCGTCACGCTTTGAAACGATTTAAACTGTCAAAAACATGGGAAAACAACCGAGTTCAATTAAATCAGCCGTTTATTTTGTTTTTGATAAAAGGACAATCTACGTCTAACCCTAAAAAATTGTCATATTTTTAAAGACCATGAAATTGCAGGATAATGCAACTTTGCTGACACTAAAGTAATCAAAGTACTGTGTTTTATCAAGTGGATGTCGTTTCTCGGTTACACTCTACATCGAATTGGAATATTTGACCCAGATTTTATCGTCAAATCAGGAGAAAACTATTTTCAAAAACATTTGGCAGCCGGAGCGAAATTTGGGAGCTTCCACTTACTTTTTTGCTTTGGATACTCCGTGAACTTTAAAAAGCTATCAGAAATGTTCATAGGACACATTATTAAGGCTGATAAGCTACATTTGTTTTATATGAGTGAATATCAGCCAGAATTTGGTAAGCTCTAATGAAGTAGCATGAAAAAGACGCCTTCTCGAATATATCTACAATATCTTTGTTCTTCTCCATCTCTGGCTTACAATATCCCCACTGCAAACATACACAAAAGTATACCCAACCGCTATGCTTTCGACATACTTTCATATAAGTCGAGCGATATATCACAAATTTATATATATGTGAATGTACGTACGGGAACCAAAGTCGAGGAGATGAAGAGACCCACATTTCATCATGCAGTACTGAAATATCGTATTTGCTGCTACGATTGAGAATGTAAAGTCAAGGCATACTTGTCTGTTGCACTTAACCTGCTGTTTTTCCTATCCTGACCACTTTATACATAAGAAGTTGTTTTGATTTGATAGACTTGAGTTTGGATTGTGAGTGCACTGATGAAAATACTTTTATTAAAAACCAACTTTTAATGTGGAAACGCAGTTCATCTGACACGTGAACATACTGAAAAATGAGCAAAATTTGGAACCAGTTGCCATCCAGCTTCAAAAAGATGACATCATTTCAGGGTATGATGAAAGATAAGGAAGTAATAATTATTGTTGAAATGAAAGTAGAGGCAACTGTAACTGAATATAATCAACTCTCATTAATTTATTTGAATTGAACGCTTGAATATGAAAACGGGACGAGGATAATTTTAAGAGTTTTGAAAATAATGCATTTTAAATACTAAAATTATCTTGTTTCATAGAGACGGTTAACCACGTCCCGTTTTCATATTCAAGCGTTCAATTGTTTAGATACTCCATGGATTCGTGAATATAAAGTGGTTTCAAATCATGGAGGTTCATTTGCTCTCGAAATCCTTCTACTTCGTGGGCGGTCACACGATTGACAACTGCCAGCAGTGGAATGTGACTTGAAACATGAATCATCATATTTTAAAGAGTATCGTTAGGTAAAGTAACAAAGTTCAGTTATTTCAATATGTTTGTACACTATTTGCTTCAGTGATGAGTAATTCTATCTTGAACTTATATTTTTAATTGTGGTGTACGGATTAAATTTGTAACACATTACGATCGGACTTGAACAGATGTCAATGCTCGCTGAGTACGTATGGAGATCACATAAGTATTCAGTAATCTATCAACAAATCGATTTAAGGTAAGGATAAATCTTATAAAAACATTATCTTTTATCCCATTGAGTTATCCGGAAAGCCTCCCAACTACAATATAACATCCTCTTTCAACTCATTAAAAATAATACTTTATACTAAACAGTCGTTTGAAAAGGGTTCTCCCTATTCAATGAACTTGCGACGCTAAAAATTTGTAAAGAATACAACGGATTATCATGCCAAACCCACATACAAAACACGTACTTACAATGCTCCAAAATTGATCAAAATATACCAGCAAAATGTAAAAATGTAGAGTTTTGGGTCTACAATCTAAGCTTTTACGTAAACAGCAATCTTATGATAGTTTAAATAGATTAATTAATACTAGTACAGCAAAATGTAATTTAGTTTAACTTTTTTCCATTTATCACTTTTTTGTAATTTGCAGGTTCGTATTTGAAATGTCTTCACCGCAGTGTCAAGTTCCAGACCAGGTATCCTGAGTGGAGTATTTGATTACTTGACCGAATGTCTAGGCTTAGCTTAACTTTTGGAAAAATCGGCCAATGATGCTACTCCAATTGATGTTCACCGTTATATCGGAAAATATGCTCAATATATGTAAGTCAATTTTATACCACATAGTATTAATAAAATTGATATTCTTTTGGTGCTTGTTCTTGAATTAAAATACGGTTTTCATATTTTCAGATGGGAGATTTAAACACACAATCATCAATACTACCTCTACCTGCCGTTTACGTAGGTATAAATACAATTAGTTTACAATTTACTAATTGTATATCTTCATCTTGCAAGCTGAACATTAATGTGTAGTTTTCCTGTGACGACGAATAGGATGCAATTAGTTTAGATAAACTAAATCTGATATTACAATAAGTGTTATGAAAGCAGTTTCTTAAAAGTAGAACTACATGAAATACAGACAGCATTATTTAATTTATTTAATTTATTAATTTGTTTAATTTCACGAAAATCCCGTTATAAAACTCATTAATTATAATGTATCGTGATTGGAAAGACATAAAAACAATAGACAGCGTTATTTTATCTTAAAATAGTATCCAACAGCTTTCTTAATTAGACTGTATATTTATACTTTCTTTTAAAGTCAAAACTATCTCCATAGGTTGCAATATTGCAAAAATTTACAGTAAAATACGGAACTTACGGTATTCACATAATGATCACGTTTTTAAGTGCTACTAGACACGCGGAGAAATGTTGATAAACATGAAGTTTTTTAAGATTTACAGAACTGAACGAAATGATTTTGAAAAGCTCAATGTAATTATATTCAATCGTAAAACTAACTCCTCATTATCCGTACTTGTTTTTTATTGACTAGACAGGGAATTTATATGATACTTTATGTGAAAAAGTGATATGTTAATATGGTTCTGGAAAAACTCCTGCTTAAATTTCTTTATTCGTACTCAGGCATGGAATTAGCTGAACTCTGAGTCAACGCTCATTTCCAAACAATTTATAAATACGTTTCCAAAGGTAGATCAGCAGGTATCAGAGATTCAAAAACTTTCAAAACGACGATAGGTATGACAGCAACAACCATTAAAAAACGTTTATCATATTATTATATACAAAGATTGTATACCTCTGCTGCCTACTATAGCCATAGGAGAGACATTCTACTATACTTTAATTTAAATTACATGATGGAAAATTTATGAAACATGAATGTTTGTATGTATGTTTCATGTTCTGAGAATTTTTGTAGAGTCTTCAATAGTAAAAATGCAATTTCACAGAATTGCAGACTTTGGTATTTTATGAGGTTGAATGAAGCAATAATAATTGTGAAATAGGTAGAGTTGAGTATCCTTTGTTCCATTTTCATTCGATAGTCGCCCTTCAAATTACACAGTCTAATAATTTTTTTATGCACAATATTTATATCACGGTCTAAAATACTTCTGCATTTTTTAACCAGTTTCAACTAATGGTAGAATCATGGCTGCCACTAAATATGGAAGAGGAGCAATAAGTTTACTTATTTTATTGATTTATTTGGTCCAGAGATCTGTTGGAATACCCACCACCAACAACATCACGGCTGTTGGTAAGTAAGTAATAAATTCACAAAAAACTGTTGTCTTTTTCACGTATAAAACAGTTAATAACCTTTTTAAATTAGCAGTTAAACCTGTTCATCAAGCAAAACCTCATACCAGCCCACTGCTTAAGGTTGCTCAACCACTAATGAACATAAGTAGATTTTACTGCTCAAAAGGATTACCTTTGGACGACTGGACTCATGCAACATTTTTCATCGACAAGCTGATAGCTGAAGACAATACCCATAATTCTGACGGTCTACATATGTTGGTTGATGCTCTTAAAAAGTGTGCGAAATTTAACCGAGGTGGGCAGGACCAAACATCCCATTAGACGACGATGAAGAGGACGATGATTACGATGAGTCAACAACAACAGAAACACCAAACAGGCTTTATGATTTTATTACAAATGGAGCTAGCAAAGCGACCGAATATGCGAAGGTTTCATTAGACTACGCTAAGGACTTATCGATTTCTGTTCTCAAAGCGATGAAAATAATGAAAAGAAGGAAAAGGGATGTAGCTGTGAATCAAGAAGCCCTGAAAATCGTTCGATTGCTGTACCAAGTTAGCTAACGCTCCTGTCAGCCATTTGGGACAAATATTTCATAAAGATTGTGGACCTGACGGAACTTGCAGTGCACTTGGAAATGAAGGAAGATCATGTCCAACCGTTTATATCGTTGAGGGAGACATTGGAAGAGTGTCTAACTTACTCTCATGGAGAGCTTTTGGAAAATGTCATCAGACTTTATAGAACATTAACAAAAAAGGAGTAAACTACTGTATTCCGGCAGGAGATGAGTTTGTGATTTATAGGTAAAACGTTTATTTCTTTCTAAACTGTCTACATTATTATTACAATAACGCGTAATTGAGGATATATGATGTTCTTCTGAGCGTAAATAAATATTTTCAAATTATTTTTGTATGTAGTGTTCTTCCATTTTAATTGTCGGTAATTATGCAGTCAAAACTTTTCCAAATAAGGTCTATTTTCCAGATACCTGAAATGGTGTAATAGGCTCATTCACTTTTTAAAGGAAATTATGCGTGGTTGATAGGCTACAAGTTCATAAAGGGGAGAAGTTGAATAATCATCTTTATTATCATTGTTAAATCTTCATTTTCGAAACAATGGCACTGTACCTTGTCAAGGATTAATATCAAAATTAGGTCTCCTTTCAAGCTTGTCGAGTAGTCTTCACAGTCTTTAGTACACTGTAGTAGCTCTCAATACTAGGCATAAACCAAATCGTACACATTTTAAAGGTATATTTCTCATTTTCTTCTCATATGCGTTTATCACAGCTTTCATGCTCATCGCCTTCGCGTTATAGTTTGGTAATTCTTCCACGTCATAATTATATATCAAATTTTTGCAGCTATTCAGCTTTTACAAAGTATATCTGCTTTCTCGCGTACTGTGACTTTTTTCTCTTTCTTTCATCGTTTGTTATTTTGCAATTCCTCCTTTTCAAAGAATAATGAGACATTTCATAGCAACAGTCCGGGATGACGTCTATATAATGTTAAGTTATGTTGCTAAATTTCTCAATACAACTTGTAAAATGCAATAAGCGGGGCTCTGAAGTGTAGATAATTCCCTCTGCACACGTAATAATATGTTTTCCGTATAATATTTCTTTCAGAGTAGAAATTCATTCCTAACAGTAAAAATAAATTGCATAACATCGTCCGGAAGAGTGATAGGAAAAACTTGGAGATCACGTCTTCCTTTACAAAAATTTCTACCAAATTCCTTACATTCCCTTTTCATTTGCAGTAATTAAAGTTGAGAAAGGCCAAGTAACACGTATGCTCTCTTTTCGTCTTGTAAAAGTGCATGTGAGTATAACAAAACTGGTAGATACGTATCCATAGTTGATTTCGGTCAAAATTAAGTAAATATAAAATGAGTTTTTGTAAATAAGTTAGGAAGGGAAAAAAATTGTGCTTCCGTAATGCCTTTTTTAAATGAAAGAGGCAGTGGAATATGATGAAGAAAGCAATTTGATTCGTTGAGTAGCGTAGAATGCGGTTTCCATTTGAATTATCTCGTCTCCCTCATTCTGCATTCTACGATTTTCCTTAACAGTCTCACTTACACTTACCCATGAAATACGATCCTCCGCCAAGTACATGACTTTGTTAGTGATATTCACCATTGCGTGAAAAAGTACTTTGTAAATACATATTATGCATCCTACTCATTAGATTCTAAATCTATACAATATACAGCTTTAGAATCTAATGATAAGACACATTTTGTCAGCCTCATTTAGTTGTCATTATGTAACAAACCTACGTGAAACAACACAACAGTTTGGGAAGGGATCATATTTCCTCGAAGTATGCTTCATTACTGATTTGTATTACGTAAGTTTCAGCTTAGATTCCATCGTTTTCGTAGACAATGAAAAAACGGTGGTTAATGCATCTCACTATGATCCTCCAAGTAATTTGATTCTGGATGGTAAAACAAGGAAATCTGATGGCAGCTGGGAAACAAGGAAGCTTCAAAGACCGGATGCACTCGCTGCGCTGGTAAAAAAGCAGAACAACCTGCATTTTAAGTACATGAATCTATCTAGTTCAATAACAATCTTGAGCTAGATATCCCCATGTCATAATGCATGTGAACATTCGCTTTCTTCCCATTTTCTCCTGTCCTTGTTCGGTTGGACTGCGAAGCGTCAAGTTTGCTGTTATTGCCTCTGCATGAAAGATCGATGTCTCAAGGACGAAAAGTATAATGTATATGTAATGTAAAGTATAATGTTTGTAAAGACGCAGTATTTTTTATTCGCTACTCCTAGAAACGTAATGATTAAAGTTTGAGAACCTAATATTATATTATTTTGGTCACACGCGCAAAGAGTTTTTGATTGGAGATGAGCATACGTTTTTAGGAAATTTTTCAAACAGCATCAAGTCGTGGCTGTTCTGAGTACTTTTTTTGTCTCTACCACGTTAAACCAGATAGATTCCAAGTTAAACTGTTTATACTTTTATCAGTCGTGTTCATGGATATAAAACTGCAGACTTACACTTAATTATTGTAATAGTTTGCCAAAATCAAAGCTAGAATGGAGTTAAATAGGGAAAACTTTTTGAATATATTATATGAGCTTATCACTCCTTTAGAGTAAAAAGCGGTTATCTCTTTATTCCCGGGAAAAATTGTACTTCACACTGAAAACAGAAAGGAAATAAACACCTACCGTGCTTGCATTGCAAGTTAATTGGTTTATTTCCTTAAACTTCCGGTGCTGGCCAACAAGTGAACGAATTTGCTGTCGACTGGCTATGCTATCAACAACCGGTGGAAAGTGAGACATTCATATTCTGTTATAATATCTCTAAGATTGTTGCGTAAGCATCCAATTAGATAAATTAATTGATAGCCAAAAGGGAAGCACGTAGTCTTTCCGCGAAGCTGCCGACAAAAAGAAACGATTCCGTTTCCACTTTTTATTGTTACATCACAAAAGTTCTTCTTTCATCGTTGTATAGTTATACCTCTTATGTAATGCAAGTATATCTCGGTTCTATATGTATAAATGATGTCAATAGATATAATAGAAGGGTTTGAATGGACAGCCTGGGGGTACTGGGCTTGATTTATCACGTGTAGCGCAACGTGGTTTGGTTTTCTTGAACACTTGATTATTTTCGTCCATTTGTTTAGCGGACAGTGTCAAATAGGGAGACTTGCAATTCGACAAACTTTCCTTTGCAAAAAGGGTACGTACCTGCAATGACAACGACAAACTTTCCTTTGACGTCACATTTTAGTTTCTTTTTCCATAGGCTCAAATTTGTAAAATATGTCACCATAGTTAGTTCTTTTATTTTCTAAAGCCAAAAATCTTCTGAACCCCTTCTGAAATTTATTTGTTTGCTAGCATCTTGAAACATTTATGTTTTTTCAAGAGAAACTGCACATACGCGTGGGGCTGTTTTGTAAACCAAGCTGAAAAGTTCCTGGATAAATTGCTTGCATATGTGCGGGTTTTGAACAACAGCAGAACTCGCCTTGGAGAAGCCAACTACAAATAGAGTCGGCTTGTCATTTTTACTTGGAACTAGAAAATGTCAAGTTTGCTTGCGTAACTTCAAATTAAATTTGGAACGTAATTTCCAATCAGTTGATCAAAGCATGGGATAAATATAGTAAGCATGAAAGTCTTACTTTTGATAAGAGACTAATTGAAAAAGCGAGTCGAGGCTGCCAACGAGAACCATTAGGATTTTGTGTAATTCATCTTTTTCGGACAGTCTTTTGTAGTCTCTTTGTGAAATGAAAGATGATTGGTTCAAAAGGAAAAAAAACGTGCTCATATTAGGTTACGGAGTTGAGTTTTTCATAATTTCCTCTTCTGGGAGTCATACTGGGGTTGAAAGGAATGTATGGATTTACATGTTTTAGTCGATCTCAATTCTCTTCAAATTCTGAATGAACCAGGGGAAACTCTGAATGAACCAAGTGAAATTCTGAATGAACAGAAATGTGTATTTAAGTATATGTTATGTTAATCATTAACAAAAAAAACTAAATTCTTGAAAGTTATTGTTTGACTACACCCACCTGTTTTTCCTAAAATACGATAATAGTTCGGAACTCAGTTCATCGGCAAACTTCTGGAATAATGAGTTCCTCAAATTCCGTCTGATTTGCTTCATATTGATTCATTGAATGACGGAGAATTAAATGTGTTGACACGGACTGTGTCTCATTTCAAGCAGCCTCATTTCAAAACGTGACCTCAAAAACGTGCCAGTGAATGTAGCTTTGCTTGTAATCATGAAAACGTTCATTTAGAAAAGTTAAACTAATAAAACACGTGAATTGAATGGAGGAGCGTGACTTATATGATGAAAATGGTAGATGAAAGTATACCAGGTAGTAAGGTGGATAATATTGTCCAGAAATATTTGTGTGGTTGCCGACAAGCAATTTGAACGTGCAAAGTCAGGTTGCAACTTTCTCTAGTATCAGCCTAATAGAAAACAACTTAATCTGTAGGTGCCGCAGCTATATCCAAAGTATTATTAGGATCTCTCTTATTAGAATTGCCATCCGCCCATTTATTCTGGCCTGCAGGAATTGTGGATGTGGGAAGTTTTATAATACTTGTAAATGATTATGAAACCGGTAATACAATAGTGGTGGGAGTATTTTCGCATACATCCTACGTGCTAGTAACATTTATTATCATGTGCGAATCAAAATGCCTAGAGGCTTCACAAAGAGGCTTGCCCTGGATAACGCATGGAATTATCAATATTATTGAATTAAGCATAGCGCACCTAAATACATAAACAGAAAGAAGTTTCTAGCTTGCAAGAGGATGAAAAGAAGAATGGAATGTCTTCATGTCACACGGAGCATGGAGTCTTGATCTGCCTTTCCTGTTTCGAAATTGGAGATAATTGTGATCCCGTGAGGGAGAGAATGCAAGGATGAGCTAAGAATTGTTAAAATTGCTTTATTTGCTTTTTCATTATTGTGTTGATTTTAACTCCAGACTAAAGGAAATATCCAAAAACCGATTGTAATATATGTAATTGAGTTTTTCCCACTTAGATTAAACATTTTTCAGAGTATTTCACAGGATGTGAGGATTTCATCCCAGGAAACGTGACCAACTCGCTGTGAAATAAAGGGATTTACGAGTAGTATTCAGTCTCTAATATGCTCAAAATATTTGAAGTTACATTTGGTCCAAAAGATCTATAAATAAAGTAAAAAGCAGAGGTAAAATACGGGAAAGAAGTGTAACCACTGCGGTGAAAGCATTTCCGAAGTATGCACTTACGGGAATATTGAATGGGGAAAAGCAGATTTCCAAAAATACATGCACGTTTTAACTCACCCTACTAATTCATGAATTTGAGCTTCAATTCTGCTAAACTAATACATATCCTCTTTTTATAATTAATAGGAAAATAAATAAAACGTATACTTTGAAACCTTTCTACTTTCTCACTTAAACTCACAATCATAAGTTAAATTCTTATACGTTTTTCTGCTTCATGTTGTCTGACTCTAATGAAATGCCTGGAAAGCATAATATATTTTACACACTCTATTTCCACTTTCATTTATTACAAATGACAGAAATTGTTAAGCAACCATGATAGTGATTTTGTAATTTTCTCCTCTGTTCCAGTTCTGAAGTTGCACATACTTTTAGAGAAGCAGAGTAAACCTATCATTAAAATGATACTCGATTGCCATGCGCATTATATTTTATCCTCGGATCTGCACCTTGAAATCTACACTTTCTTTCAAGCTTGACAATCCAATAATGGTGATATAACGGCTGTTACATAATCCGATGTTTTCGTTTGAGATGGTGTTTAACACCTCCGGTACCAAGCCTTTCTGGAACACGTTGTTTACCATGCATAGTGACAAATGTCACACTTTGCTTTTT
>JAQGAP010002483.1:0-14981 GCA_034697805.1 Orchesella bifasciata | reverse complement strand
AAACCATTCATTTCCAACATATTTCACCCAAGTTTCTCAGTATCTCCGCCTTTACCCCCCAATCTTCCATGCTTCGACGAGTAATCTCCAGCCTCCGAAATGGCACACAACACTTGTTCCGAAAGCACCTCCTCCTCACCAACATGGTTATCTCAGGCTCCTTCTCTGCAATCGGGGACTGTATCGAGCAACATTACGAACAGTTCAAAGAGCCCACCCGCAAATACGACCTACGCCGCACCTTCAACATGACCATGGCCGGGTTGACCACCGGAATCGTCTGTCACTATTGGTACATCTGGCTCGATGACTTCAAGTTGACAGGAAGTCCCCTCAAAATTGCCGTGAAGAAGATGTTCCTTGACCAAATCATAAATTCGCCTGCGACGATCGCCACGTTTTTCATCACACTTGCAGTGCTGGAAGGAGTTTCTCTCTTTGAATTGACGCAAGAACTGCGCTGCAAAAGTGGGAAGATCTACCTTTTTGAGTGGCTTATCTGGCCGCCGGCTCAGTTGATCAACTTTTTATGGCTGCCGTGTCAATACAGGGTTCTCTACATCAACACTATAAGCATGTTTGAAGACATTTTCGTCAGTTATATCAAGCATGAAACTTCAGCCGATTGCCAGAGCTCCAAGCAAGCTAAAATCTATAATAATGATGAGAGTAAATGTTTCTAAATTTTCGATTAAATCTCAACTTCTCCCAAAAAAAACAACTTTACAAAACAATTCAATTCACCATTTCTAGCATGGGCATAAATACGTTGTTAACTATTACTACGTTTATCGTTTACGTATTATCTTGGCTACTTACTGAACAATGCATCCTCTTCTCATACAATGCATGCTCGAATCCAAAGATCTGATTTGTCTCGTCATAGTCTGCTACCTTCCTAGTTTAAAACAAAAACCATGTACCATGTACCACACCACCACGAACCTAACGATCCTGAAATGTTTTTGCACTCCTGGAGCTTAGACAACTGCAACCTGCTTTCCATAAAACCCTCAAACAGGTTTATGAATAAAACTGCATTATTTGATACGACCAGATCTATTTTTTTGCTCACCAGACCGCGACATTGACAACTATTTTCAGCAAAGGTTTTACTATTTCTATGAAATGAAAGGTCACGGTCATCTCAACTCCTATGATTTCATTAGCAATGAACTTGTAGATTTGTAATTAAGATGAAGAACCAGTTCTAAATAAAGCTTGCAACGATACGTGTCTAATAATTTTTCATGCATTTTTCAAGAATCCACTTGGATCTTGTTTTCGTTCATAATCTTTCCACTGCAGTGAACTTAGATTTGACATGAGATACACACGCCGAATCCAAATCGTATGCAATTGAGAGAGAAAATACATAAAAAGAAAGAAATAATGGTTAATTGAATAAAATAATAAATCCCTGATATGTTCAAAGGAAATGGTAAAGCTAAAACTCGTATGAATGAGATATAGAACATGTTCAACATGCCAATGTCATCTTTTCTGATCTTGTAGTGGAGCTCGGCAATGAGCAACTTATTTTGGCTTGGTAAAAGAACCAGAACCAGTTCTCGATCACATCCGGGCGGGTTAGGACGCTCTATTTTTATCTATTTGAGACCTCTTTTTAGAAATGAGGTGAAAATCATGTCGCTAACTACGATTAAAACAAAGATTTCCGTCGACTTAACAAAAAGTCCAAGGACTCAGCAAGTTCTCCACAATCGTTGGCATCCAGACCTTCCAGCGGTATGTTCCGTGCAGTCTGGAGAAGTGTTCCGGGTGGAGTGCGTCGACTGGACGGGTGGACAAATTCGGAATAATGATAGTCCAGATGATGTGCGCAACGTGGATTTGTTGCAGGTTCATTATGTCTCTGGTCCAATGAAAGTGGAAGGGGCAGAGCCTGGAGATTATCTGGAGGTGGAGATTCTGGGTGGGTAGGCAGAATAATTTGTGATATATTTTTTTATTTTTCAAATTTTTGAGAAGAAATGCAAATGATTTTTGTGTCAATTTTAGAGATCCAACCTTTGCCAGGTCACGAGTGGGGATATACGGGCATCTTCGATGTTAACAATGGAGGGGGTTTCCTTTACGATTATTTTCCTCGAGCTGCCAAAGCCATCTGGGATTTTGAGGGGATTTATGCTTCATCCCGTCACATTCCAGGGGTTCGTTTTCCTGGATTGATTCATCCAGGAATTATTGCCACGGCTCCTAGTCAGGAGCTACTTGATAAGTGGAATCATAGAGAAGCTGCCCTTGTGGCGAAGGACCCAAATAGAGTTCCACCTTTGGCTTATCTTCCGAATGATACTGGCTCTTTTATGGGGGCGTTGGAAAACCAACCGGGAGTTGCTAGAGCAAAGGCAGCAGAAGCAGCGAGGACCATTCCTCCTCGAGAACATGGGGGAAACTGCGACATCAAGAATTTATCAAGGGGCTCCAAAGTCTGGCTGCCTGTTTATGTACCGGGGGCTAATTTTTCTGTTGGGGATTTACATTTCTCACAAGGGGATGGAGAAATTTCGGTATGAAAATTATTATAAACCTAAGTATTATATTACGTTGTGAAAAATGTTCATAAAGTCAATATTTTTTAACTCGCAGTTCTGTGGCGGAATCGAGATGGCCGGAGCGATAACCCTGAAAACCAAGCTTATAAAACACGGGATATCCCTCCACGGCAACTTGCGCAACCCCATTTTCATGCCAGGTCCTGTGGAGCCACGTTTTTCAAAGTATCTCACTTTTGAGGGCATCAGTGTTGACGAGCAGGGAGTTCAACATCATCTTGACGCCACTCTTTCCTACAAACAAGCAGTGCTCAACTGTATCGATTATATGAAGCGTTTTGGATACACTGGAGAGCAGATTTACTTGCTCTTATCATGTTGCCCCTGCGAAGGTAGGATCAATGCCATTGTAGACGTCCCCAATGCCTGCTGTTCCATTGCGATCCCGACGGAAATATTTGACTTTGATATCATTCCCAAAGATGGTGGTCACTTGGTGAAGGTCACTACTAATTGTCCGGTGAAAAAGTTTGAAATAATGTCTAAAGTGTAATTGACCACCTTTTGTTTTTTATAAATAGTAATATTATCTAAAGCGATGCCTAAATGTATGCTGAAAACTCTTGGAACATTGGAGTTTAACTAAATTATAAATGAAATGGGTGAAAATGATTGAATTGAATTAAATTGCATAATTGACTTAAACTACACATTCTGTACGTAAAGTTGCCTCTTCCAAGATTTACTAGTTTTTCCTAATTAAAAAGCATTTTCTTACGCTAAACTGCACAACCTCATAAACTCCGCTTTTCAGCCAGCCCTCCCCCTCTTGTGATCCTCATTTGGTCAGTAACTTCGGCATGAAAAATTATCTCTTTCTCAGCACCGATGCCAACTCCTCTGTAGGACGTTACGGAGCACGGAGCAAGAAGATAGTTTAAATTCCAACCCAACTAACAAGTAAATAGAAAATGACAATACCAATGGTTTTACCCAATTACAATGAATTCCTCTGGTTTTGTAGCTTATGGTATACTAGCATCGGCAGTTTAGTTAATATGCTGTATATGATGTATACACACAAACAAGTCTGGCCTGTTTTGACTGAAGTAATACATTAAAATTCAGTATACCTATAATATCGTTTTATCGTTCACCAGACCAAACATTGACAACCTTTTCCCATCAAAAGTGCAGCATTTATATATGTACCTGTCTGTCTATCTATACCTATTATGCAGACGAATCCCGTCACAATTTTTTGGTTGCGTGTCCATTGTTCCAGCGTTACATAAACCGAAAGAACACAAATCGGCATTCATTCAGTCAAGGTCAACTAGACTGATTTTTATTAGCAACAAACTCATGTAGGTATAAACAAAAATGGTTAGGATTAGACAGCAGCAATTAAGCATACCTACTTACAAACAAGTGGGGATAAAGGGACGTCTGGATAAGGCCTTCAACGATATCATGTGAGGTGATGCATGCGTGCCTGTGTTTAATAATGTTTCATGGAAAGAAACCTCTTGATCCTGTTTCACGTTTTTCATGCCGAATCAGAATCTCACGCATTTGAGATTAAACTACATGTAAATTAAAAGAAAGTAGTAATCCCAAGAATGAACAATGGTTATATGAAGATAATAATTGTTTACTGTGTATAAAATAAAAAGAAACATGAGAAAGGTGAAACTTGCGCGAAGTGGATGTGCAACATGTCAATGTCATTCTTCATGATCTTGTAGCTGAGAAATGGTAAACTTTAACTCTCGCAGCACGCAAAGAATCAGAACCGGCTCTCGATTTTGGGCTTTTAGTCTTCTTCCAGATCCGCGAGGAATAAGAATTCTTATCTGTTTGAGTCTCAGTCGTTTTAGAAGAGAGGTGGAACACCATGTCAGTTCGAACGCCCAAAACAGTGATTTCCGTCGACTTAGCAAAAAGTCCACGGTCACAACCAGTGCTTCATAACAGGTGGCACCCTGACCTCCCAGCTGTATGTTCCGTGAAGCCTGGAGATGTGTTCCGTGTGGAGTGTGTCGACTGGACCGGTGGACAAATTGGGAATAATGATAGCGCAGATGATGTGCTTAATCTGAATTTGTCGGTGTGTCATTATCTCTCGGGTCCAGTGAAGGTGGAAGGGGCAGAGCCTGGGGATCATCTGGAGGTGGAGATTCTAGGTGTAATATTTTTTTCGTCGTCAATATCTTTTAAAATAAAAGTTTAAGAGAAAAATGTAAATGAATTTTTGTGGAGATTAGAGGTACAACCTCTGCAAGGTCACGAATGGGGATATACGGGAATCTTTGACGTGAAAAACGGCGGTGGTTTCCTCCATGATTACTTTCCTCGAGCTGCCAAGGCCATCTGGGATTTTGAGGGAATTTATGCCTCCTCCCGTCACATTCCTGGGGTTCGTTTTCCTGGTTTGATTCATCCAGGAATCATTGGCACAGCTCCAAGTCAGGAGCTACTTGATAAGTGGAATAAGCGGGAAGCTGCACTTGTGGCGAAAGACCCGAATAGGGTTCCAGCTGTGGCTTATCTCCCAAATGACACTGGCTCATATTTGGGGGCGTTGGAAAACCAACCGGGAGTTGCTAGAGCAAAAGCAGCAGAAGCTGCGAGGACCATTCCTCCTCGAGAACATGGGGGAAACTGTGACATCAAAAATTTATCAAGGGGCTCTAGAGTCTGGCTTCCGGTTTATGTGCCTGGGGCTAACTTGTCTGTAGGGGATTTGCATTTTTCACAGGGAGATGGAGAAATTTCGGTATTATTATCTAATAAAAATGATAATGTTATGTCATCAAAAAAGGTACCCAACAACAACTTATAATTTGTTTGACTTTGAAGTTCTGTGGCGCAATTGAAATGGCCGGAGCGATAACCCTGAAAACCAAGCTTATCAAAAACGGGATGGCCCTCCACGGCAACTTGCGCAACCCCATTTTCATGCCAGGTCCTGTGGAGCCACGTTTCTCAAAATACCTCACTTTTGAGGGGATCAGCGTGGATGAACAGGGAGTCCAGCACTATCTGGACGCCACTGTTTCCTTCAAACAAGCGGTTCTCAACTGCATCGATTATCTGAAGCGTTTTGGATACACTGGAGAACAGATCTACTTGCTCTTATCATGTTGCCCCTGTGAAGGTCGAGTGAATGCCATTGTAGACAGCCCAAATGCCTGCTGTTCCATTGCAATCCCAACGGAAATATTTGACTTTGATATCGTTCCCAAAGAGGGTGGTCACTTGGTGAAGATCACTACTAATTGTCCGGTGAAGAAATAATTGTAGTGAAATTACGGTATAAATGAATAGTTAGTTGGCTTACCTGATTTAAAATGCGTTTTTGAGTTCAAATAAATAATTGAATTGAATGAAATTGCATAATTTGTCATTTATGCTACCGACAACTGAAAACTCAGGGGATAACTTCGTCTCGCCAGCTTCTTAGACACTTTTTTACAAACTTTCATCTCAACGTTTTCATTGTCGTTCACTAGCCTTGGATCTAAAACTTGAACCAAACGTGTTGCATGTTAGTTCTCGCCACGACCTTGAGCTTATACGTTCCAGAATATCATACGCTCTTGAAGAAACGTTAGAGAAAATAGCTTATCGAAGCTAACTTCTTAAATCTTTTCTTAAATGACAAGAGGTATCGCATAAAATGTTCTACAATTCTCATGCAAATAGATTTCGTTTTCCTCAATTTCCACGCAACTTATCATTTACTCAAAACCAACACAAAGGTGGGGTAAGAGAAAAATGTACCTAGTGATAACGACACTTGCCGAAACGACAGTCAAGTAGGTCAATCAAACGATTGTTCAACGATTTCGAAAATTGAGGTGTATAAAAGCAGGCGCATTATCTTTTGAGCTATTAATCTGTCTCCGTCGTTGACTTGAAAAGGTACTTCTTTCTTCAGTTGACAGTCAATTTCGTGGAACGCAGAACGAACGAAGCGAAAGTTTCCAGCTCCTTGAAGATTTTTATTTCTCGGATAAGTGGACAAAAGTCAAGCGGGAACCTGGAAAGTTTAGGAACATTCGAATTCTTTTCCGGAGTTTCCACAGAGGTACCAGTAACTGCTTCAGGTTTCACCCCGATTAAACCGATAGCTTGTCATTTTTAGCGTTAAACAAAGATCAAATAATCAACCAAACAATTCTTGATAGTTTAACGAACGTTTTGAATTTGCCTAATTTGTTGGTTCCAGTCAAGTAATATTTGGTTAACTTACTTAAGAGCTTACTTAAACAAAGTTAAAAGTGTTTTAAAGTTATATGCTGTCACATAAATCAAGGAAAAACCTAAAGGAGTTACTTGTACTTCTCTCACTGCAGATTTGGTGTGCGGAATATCCACGAGTAGCAGCCACTGGAGTAGTGTTAGAAGATAACAATAGAATTTGCCGATTAAGCGTTGGGTAAGTTTACAAGAGAATGTGTATTAAATTGCTGGTTTATTTTAATGAAAAATATGCTAACAATTGAATGAGTTTAATTTTTTAAAGTTACAATGAGCCAAAACGAGGCAGCAGCATCATCATCGTCAATGACGGAGGGAACCGGCATTTCTGAAGACCCCATGGTCCACCATCCGCAGTGTCATTACTACCAGTATGCTCAAGTACATATTCAAGCGATGAGTACGAAGGAGGAATTGACGCAGCGTGTCACGGAGAACTTGATGCGTCGTAGACACATCACTGGAAAAACAAACTGTAGGAGGACAGTTTGTGAATTACAGAAATTGTGTATATGATATAAAATACAATATTTAGCATACATCACATATAACCTAAATGGGTGGTCGGGTGGTGTCCAACTACTCTCTATCCCAATATCTTCGGCGTCTCCTGTCTCGTCTAAGTCGTCTCTCGGTGCATGGACAGCCTGTTGATTTGCATTACTCATTTTCCACAACCATCTATATCCTCACGACGAATATACTTTTGGAGATGACAAACTCTTCTCCTTCTTTGATCTTATTACCAAGACGTGTTTTACTTGCTTGGGTATCGTATACGTACGTACGGATGTATGCATTATGCCTGGATCATCCAGGCTGGATGATTGGAATGGGTGGTTCGTTTTATGCCTATGCAAATCAGTACGGATGAAAAACGTTTCTCGCGACTTCGTATTAGTCATTGTAGCTGGAAAACGAAAATTATATACATAATGCACAACACAGAAATTATTAACTCTTTATAGGATGCATGCGGATGTATGTCGATAAGAAAAGCTAATCCCTGCACCATTACAACACTCTGCACGTCTGAAATATTAGTACTTACATCCTTATCTCAGCGAGTTCAAGATGCATCCTGTGAGTAAAAAAAACACTTGATAAAAAGGCTATAACATATTGCATTTGGAATTTGGAAAAACAGTATGAATTACCATGCACATTTTTGAGATGATGTCACATACCACAAAGTGAAGGTATCAATTTTAACCAACTTCACAATGACATAATACGGTTTCAAATATATTAGCTTTATAACGTTTCAAATAGAACTTATGAATTCAAGCTAAACTAACTCCGCATTGATGGACCACCAACGTAGCATCTAATATAGTGTTCATGGTTGCTCTTATAGTACTCTTGTACATAAAAATGTAAATATTATCATCATCCTTTCATTCCATCTCAGTGAATATACATATATACATAATATACATTGATGACGGCAATAAGACAAGACAAAATGATTAAAAAATTAGTAATCTGTCGGTACGTGTACAGCTAGGCATTAATTAACTGTATGTTCCCCGTAATTAATTCAATACCTGTAGCACAGGGTAGTACAATACAGTACAGTTTGCTAGTCCTTTCGTTTCATTCAAGGGGCATTGTGAGAAGGCTACTTTGATTAGCGTTGCAAATGAGAATGCTTATCAAACACTTGACAATAGGTTCCATTTTCTATGAAACTGGAGTTGATGAAATGAGGGAGGTGTCATACCGTTTGGGAATACCCGGTCCCCTGTCTTGATGCGAGTTTTGGAGCTTTACTGTTTAAATAACTATTAGACAATGTGTAGGATTTGCTTGTTAGTGTTTGGGTGAGACGGAGATGTTTTGGAAATTCCAAAGCATACATGATCCCAAATTGGGATTCCCAAGCCCTAGCAATACCTTTATTAGTCCTCCTTAAATTAAAGGGTATTATTAAACCCTTTTTACAACAATGAAATTTCATATGCTTCAACATAGAATGTAATAATCCCGAGGAGAAAAATGAAATAAAAATAGTGTGGGTAAAACCCTTTTCCTTCAGGGTATGATAATACGTATGATTTATTTACGTTACCTTTCCTATTCAACATAGGTTCACTGAGTTTCAAGTCCCTAAAAGGAACGGAGCGAGAAACCCGAGTAGGTATATAAAGCAACAAGATTCTTAGCAGCAGTATCACAGTCCACCTTTGACATCTCACCATAAAGCACAATCACTCCCAAGATCTTCCAACCTGCTTTTAATCTGAAGACTCGAATTTGATTCGGAAAACATTTGAAATGGCCCTTAGACAATCAACCGTTATTTTCTTCGCTGTACTCGCTGTTATGGCTATCGTTATCGAAGCTGTTCCCATTGATAATGCGGAGGATACAGGTACAAACAACAAATTATTTCTGTGTGTTTTTACAGTGTTTAAATTGAGATTGTGGAATTAACAATAATAATATTTATACTTATGATTTCCAGATGCAAATGCTAGGGAGGAACGCTTTTACGGTTACCCTGCTGGAGGATTTGGTGGGTCCTCTGCAAACGCCTTTGCTGCTTCCAACTCTTTCGGCGGTGGAGGTCTGGGATTGTCTTCATCTAATGCTATGGCGTCAGCTAGCTCTGGTGCAACTGGCATGTAAGTTTCTGTAATTTGCTAAACCATTCCAAGCAATACGAAGGTTCACATGAATGAAAAAATTGATGTATGAAAACATTGTTTTGTCATTTATTACAGTGGCTTCCCTTATGGCAAGTAAAGGAATCACTGAAACCGAATGACACCCGTTCACGCTCTCATCTTCCCTTCTAAAACTACAATTAAATAATTAATTATGGTGCTATTATGGTGTGTTATCACAATAATTCGTAAAAATAAAATTCGCAGTTCATTGACATTCAAACAATTTATAACAGTTAGCAAATCATTTCTTCATTTCATATATTTCTTAATAGAATAATATTGCATTCAATATGTAGCAGATGTCTTTTACAGATATATACTGCATGAGCCCATAACGTATGCATAATATGAAGAATATCATTTTTTATATAATTATTATTGTCGGCTCATGTTTCTGAAAATCGGCAAAACAAAAACCCACAAGATTATGATTTTGCTATGTTCAGTTTCACCTACACGAATGTCTATTTGAAAAACATTAGCAATGTTGGAGACAAAGGGAAAGTACAGGCATGTATATTTTGTGCTGCATGTATGTATGAAAAATAAGTACGTGTCTTCCCGTCTCCATATTCCCAATGCAGTCATCAAGTTTTAGTATGAAAAGGAAATTGCTTGGGAAATAAATTACTTTATTTGTCCATTAAAACTATCAATGTTGTTATTATGTTATATATTTAACCAAGCATCTGTCTGAACAAAGGATCCATAACCTCAGCCCACTTTCTGTAGCCGGCTGCAGACAAGTGAAGCAAATCCGAGGTGTAGAGTTCAGTTGCAAAGTTACCGTCTCCGTAGTAGAAATGTTCTTTCATGTCCAGATACCGGACGGTTCTGCCATTATCAAGATTCTTGATAATATTATTAATGTTTGAGGTGACTTGCGTCATCTCTGCGTTGTTTCTGGGGAGGACACCAAGTAACAGAATTTTCATGTTGGGAAGTCTTTCACGGAGATCGTGGACGAGGAATACGATCCCCGTTGCGATTGAAGTTTCATCGTTGGATCCAATATTGTTGGTTCCGATTTTCAAAACGCAGACCTTAGGGTTGAGGTTATCTGTAACTTCTCCATTTATGACTCTCCACCAAACGTGTTCTACTCGGTCTCCCCCTGAGAAAAAATCATTTAGTTAGAACTAGAACGGTTGAAATTAGCATGTACATGGAACATTGACTAATTAGTTACCGATTCCGTAGTTTGCGGTACCAAGTGGAGCATAATACTGATCAAAAGTTTCCCTTCCATCACCACTCCATCCGTCAGTAATGGAGTCTCCGTAGAACAAGACGTTCATGGGATTGTTCAGAGAGTTTTGTACGAATCCATTATGACGATCAACCCACCATTGTTCTCCATTTTTGGACTCAGCCTCCCAAGGAATTCCAGCTTAAAAATGCACAACCACTTTAAATTTTAGATTTACATTGTTTTCACATAAAGTGTTGTATTAACACTTTCTTACCAAAAGCTACAGCAAAGGTAGCTGCTAAAATGATGGCTAACTTCATGATTATGAATTTTTAAGTTCGTTGAGAAGATCTGAATGTGACAACTTTTCAGCAACACTAACTCATTACAAGACTTGAGAATCTGGTTTTATATGCGTGATTAGCATCTGATTAAAAAATTAATGTAAGCTGGAACAGTTTTTCATAAGCATAAACAGGCTTCGAGCAGTCAAAAGTTCCATCATTTTACTGTCAACTGTCACACCTTTCTAAAAACATGACATTTCAAGGGATTAATTTGTTTATAGAATGCTTTATCAAGGAATATAAATAATCTATTCCTATTTATCGGTACACAGTACCACTCAAAATGTAACATAACATGTGAAGTGATTAATCCACCTTGAGTCACTCGTCATCGTATCTGCTGCTCGTCATCTTTTGTTTGATAAAGGTGTCAAGAGAGTGATGGAAGTAGGTGTCTCCGGTCACAGGTTGACAAATATACAAATACTGTTATTAGTTATTATACATAACCTAATTTTCATTGCATTCAGTGTATAAGTACATACAAAATACGGAGCATCCAAAAAGCCAAAGATTGCATGTAAATTGAACAGTTGAATTAGCTAAAAACAAGCATTTCGACAACCAAGCTTATTGAACTCCAAGAACAAACCCGAAGCCAGGTTATTGTATTAAAATGACACATTATAGCTTAATGCATACGTTTTACACCAAGTTCAACTTACTAAAAAAGAGAAAGGTAACCCAGAAGTTGACAAACAGCGACAATGCTTTCATCTTTTACAAGGAAGAAAATGTCTACGAGCCACAAAGAGGATGATAAAAACTCCTATTACTAAGAAGGTTCAAAAATGTCTCAATGTGCTATTCACTCAGCGACCATTGACCGCATGAACTCCATCTTTGGAACTTGTTTGTTTGTCAAGATTTCCAAGTGAAACATGTTTATTTTTGCTTTTCCAAGTAAGAAATCAAACTATATCTTGCTGGAAGCTGACGTTTACGCGGAAGCGCCATTCATACAACTAACTGGGTCATCACGTTTTCATTCATTCTCTACCTGATTGATATTAATGAGCACTGCCGCTCCAGTAACGCCCTCCACTTGATTCATTCTTCCATGCTTATACAAAGCAAAATGAGGAAAACTTTCAAGTTTGTATAAAAAGCGTTGGGAATCCAAACATTAATCTGATTCGAAGAAACGACTTCCTCTGAACAATAATCCGAGGTTTTTAGTTCCCAATCATCCGTATAACTCAAAACGATGATGAGAAGTTTACTTTATTTGCAGTTAACTCTGCTCACGGCAATATTTATCAACATTGACGCAGGTACTAAAACTACACTTTCATTCACAATATTGACTTATTCCAGCATTTTTTATTAATCAAATTTATTCATCTAGCAATCGGCACTTCCAAAGAATGCGAGAAACTGCCCCCACCACCAAAATCATTGGTTTCCACCACTCTTCCCCTCAATCATACTGCAAATTCAAACTCACGTGTCAAACAAAATGAGAAACAACAACAGATTCTTAGAGGAGGAATGAACCAACTACATTTTGACAAGGAAGACAAGAAGGCAATTTTCATTTTGGGAAATACCGGCTCTGGGAAGACCACAGTCACCCAAACGCTGAATGGAAATTTGAGTCAATTGCATGCAGTCCTAACACACGGTGGCGATCTCGTAATTATTGATGACCAACAGCGCATTGGGCTGCCGACCACGAGGTCAAAAACACTTGTTCCAGAATACGTTCGCAATCCAGAGAACAACGTCTCCTTTTATGACTGTCCGGGCTTTGATGACAACCGTGGACCAGAGTCAGACATTGCTGCCATGTACTTTGTCAATGCCATCACAGAACATGTAAAGGAAGTCAAGTTTCTGTTTACTGTGAAGCACTCATCCGTAATCATGGGACATGACAGGCTGGACTTTGACTTGCTGGCTACTCACGCATCACAGTTTTTGTTGAATATGACCAAGTTCAGGAACTCCCTGGGGTTGATTGTCACCAAAGTTAGTAGCTTTTCTTCTCAAGGAGCCAATTTGGAGGATGATGAGCTAATGAATGGAATAGTGGGGTTTCTTCAAGAGTTCCTTTCCACGCTCCAAGAAAACTTGCAAGGTGCTGAGACTAAGGATCGGGGCCTACTTCAAAGAAAAATCCGGTTTGTTGAAGCATTATTGGTCCAGGATGGAAATGGGAACTTTACCAAAATCTGGTTTGTTCGAAGTCCACCAGAATGCGGTCCTTTCAGTGAAATGCCGTATTATCAAGAAGTTCGGAGGAAAATAACGGACTTGTACACAAACAAGTTAGTTTATACTGCTACTACTACTGCTTCCACTGACTTTGGGATCACTCTGAAGGACAAAACACTACTCAAAATTAAGAGCGAATACATTCCACAATTAATAAATGAGATCAACAACAGAACGGAAATAGCTATTGATGAACTGATTGCCAACTACCAACTTGAATTTGAAGGAGGATTCAAGAAAAAGAGTGGATTTAGGGAATCTCTCCTGAAGTTGAATAGAGTTTACCAAAACCTATCACCAATGCAGACTCAATCTAACACATTTTTTGAGAATATCCAGAAGCTTTTTCTGACGATGGAATACGCAGTTCCGCAAGTCTATATGAATGAAACAAGAAAGATAGAGCAAGTGCTTAAATTCTATGAAAAGGTGACAATGACCACAATAGCTAGACCCTCCTTTGCCCCATCACTCCGGAAGCTTCAAATCAATGTTCGAAACATGAGAGACAACGCATTTAGCTTCATCAGAGATACTTCAATCCCACAATTATTAAATGAGATCAACAACAGAACGGAAATAGCTATGGATGAACTGATTGCCAACTGCCAACATGAATTTGAAGGAGAATTCAAGAAGAAGAGTGGATTTAGGGAATCTCTACTGAAGTTGAATAGAGTTTACCAAAACCTATCAGGAATGCAGACTCAATCTAACACATTTTTCGAGGATATCCAGAAGCTTTTTCATACGATGGAATACTCAGTTCCGCAAGTCTATCTGAATGAAACAAGAAACATAGAGCAAGTGCTTAAATTCTATGAAAAGGTGACAATGACCCCAATAGCCAGACCATCGTTTGCTCCCTCACTCCAGAAGCTTCAAACCAATGTTCGAGACATGAGGGACAACGCATTTAAATTCATCAGAAATACTTCAATCCCAAGTATATTTTCTAAAATTTCAGCAATTGTCACAAGTCTTTGCAGAACAGTTGAAGAAATGTACGTGCAAAACTTTTACAACGGTTTGAATCGGCTGACGATCCCTGCAAAGGTTGAAGTTTTGAAAGATCATTTCCAACAGACGCAGCTCCTGAGGGCGAAATGGGAGTCTGCATACGTTTCCCCTTCAATATCCAGCGAAATTGAAGACGTTTACTCCAAACTAGGCTACCTCATTCCACCAGAGCAAACCACGGAATTGGGGCGTCTTGAGAATTTGCTAGACTTCTTGGGAGAAGTAATAGGAACCCAAATTCAGAGACCTATCGGAGGATGGTTGAGAATTCCTATTAAATTTGTTGGAAAGCTCGAATATCTTCGTAACTGGTACGAATTTTTGGTGCAGACAGATAATGAATACAAGTTATACAAGACTCAAAGGGAGATCAGTGGGATGCGTGATTCAACTCCAGTTTCGAACTTTGTTGCTGCCATGAATATTTTGAGAAAGCATACAGCAGCTCTTGTATCATCAAACATTAATAAAATAGCTGACACCCAAGCTAATGAAGTGGATAAGCGTGAGCTGGTAGATATAGTAAGGAATGCGTTTGCCCCAACAAAGATTCAGTGCCTTTCCAATGGAAGCATAAGAAAGGCGGTGGTCAAAGGAAGCTACGTCAAGTTCACTGACTTCATGAATGGTACACTGCCCTGCGGTTCCGGATTGAAGCAGGTGGAGATTTTTGCAAGTGAAAAGCTATTTTTTGACAGTGATCTTCTGGGCACGGGGAAAGGATTGACAGTTAGAGTGATTGCCGATG